>QRAM01000464.1:0-74266 GCA_013436055.1 Halocynthia roretzi | reverse complement strand
GCTGATTATATCGGCTTTTCGACCGGCCATTTTGCAGGAATCATACAGCATAACTTGATTGCAATTTTAATCCACCTATACTGCGCATACCGTTGATATCACCTAATTGTGCATGTGCTCAAACTTTTACAATATCAATAACCTTCGAAGTTTTATCAGCAAATTCATTCATTATTTTTTCATGTCTTGGTAGCTTCAGCTTTACTCTCCAAGTGTATGATTTTATATACTATGATTTTCCGAATAAACTTCGGACTGAAAGGCATAAAATTTGCGTATTATACACGGAAGATTACGGTAACCCATATTAATACGAAAAACCATTTCGAACTAAAATAAAAACAGTCTGATAAGAACCTACTTACTTTTAATGACATTGCTTAGTTAGTACTGTAGTGTGTATAACATGCATAAATAAAGCGAGTCATTCGCCCCAAATATTTCCCCAGCCCTAGATGGAGACGTGTAAATTCTTATCGAAGCAATGACAGTGTTTAGACATTCCAAGTTTTTATATTTGTAGCTGGTGGCGTCTTTCAAAGAGAGAGATATAGAGTAGAAACCATTATTCAGCAAAACGCTCAAGGAGGTTATGTAGTAAAGTAGTGAAAGGATTAGAAATCTTGAGGACATTACTTAGCTGCAAGCTATTCGATATATGCTGATGTAATGATATCAAACACAAATATCGTGAAAATTAATTTTCACATTATCACGTACCAAACAGATTTAACGACATTCGAAACAAGTTAAATTTAACTGTATGTAAATTCCGTTAACGGCATATGAGATTTTAATTAGTTTCACTTCTGTAGTGTTATTGAAGAGTAGTGGCGAATTTCCTGGAATCTGGAATCTTTGGACGGTAAACAATGAGATTTCGAGTATTTATTTCACTATTACTTTCACTGTTCGATTGCAAAGAACAAGTAGGAATAATGAACCTCTGGACTGCTTAATGAGCCGAAGGCTACTGCTTGTCAAGTTTGAAAAAAAATGACGAAGATATTCTCAACTAAAAATTATAAAACGATAAGTAACAAACGCAGACATTAAAGTTTTAGATAGTGAGCCAGTCGTTGTTTATCTGTCAAAATGAATAAATGCACCAGGGTTGCAGCAATACTCATTTTTATCGTGACAATATATACCGCGAGAGGTGAGCCATTGATCAATAAAGAAATGAGCTAAAAACCAATGAGGTTTGTGATAACAAATTTTTGCTGGGCTAGGATGTCATCATGGATTGGGAGGACGAAGAAAAAGAAATGTACAAGTTGCAGATTTTGAAAAATTGTCATCATTCTTTGAGCGATGTTTGAAACCATCTTCTAATAATATCTTCCCATCCTTAAGAAGTTCAGTTGACTATTCGATACGAGATACAAAATGGTTCGAAGAGGTCAATGAAAATAAATGCGCGTGAGTGTTTTCGTACAGCAATAAGGTTTTGTAGAAAAAAATAATACAAACCCAAGTCTACTAGTTTGGTATTACAAGCAATGCTAAATCCGATTTTCGATGATCATGTGAGTTTGGTTCTTGAATATATATTCCTAGAAATAAAAATTGATGTATTTGCGATTGACCTGAATGACCAGTGGTCATGTCAGCTATTCGTGAAAAGTTTATTCTTTTCCCGTTCCTTCCCAATCAACCGAAGGGTCTCATTTAATAATTCTATTACATTATAGATTTTATATTACAGAGGCCGATTAGATACCACCGAATGCTGGATCTCTACACTACAATTCCTCTTGGACACGAAATCACCACTCTATCTTCCAACAGTTCGATGCATTTGCTTATACGTTGGAGACTGTTCATGTACGCAATTTCTATACCAAACAAAGATGTTCGATACAACGCTATAATAACATTTTGTGTTTCCTTAGTGGGGTCAGGAGGAGAATATCAAATATCGTCTTCATTCGGAAATCTTCCTTCTTCATCGAGTAATCCAGCATCCTCTCGAAGACATGGAAGCAGCACCGATTCCTACCAAAGATGTGTTCAAAGCGAGACGAGCAAGTATAGATCGCAATACACGTCGGTTACTAGAGTGGAAGTGACTTCAATCAAGATATTAGTACAGGAACATTTCAGTTATTGCAAGTAAGACCATAGAACTAATTTTAGCTGTGCATAAGAACTTCCTATTATATTTTTCATTGTAAATTAACATAGGATCGAAACACTCCGCCGATATTACGAATATGATCGAAGGACAATATTCCGTTTACTTTTCGTGGATCGCCTCTGTCCCAGGAATACAGGAAGACGTTCTAATTTCCGAAAAATGCTTCAGGAGGTCACACGACCCAAGTCTCCTGTCGGAATGGCTGCCGCGACTTGCGACGGGAACGGAAATGGTATACTTTATTTAACGCACTAAGGCACACCACGTAAATATTCCAGGAACTATTTGGATGGAATGCTGTATTAGAAAGAGCGGCTTGTAAACTTTACCATAGGCGCACAAGTGTCATCCGACGACAGTTGTCGATAGAACTAGCGACTGAGTACGGAGTAAATCATTGTCATAAATCATCATTTTCAAATTGAAAGGC
The DNA here is from genome assembly GCA_013436055.1 of Halocynthia roretzi. Taxonomy (NCBI): domain Eukaryota; kingdom Metazoa; phylum Chordata; class Ascidiacea; order Stolidobranchia; family Pyuridae; genus Halocynthia; species Halocynthia roretzi. The sequence goes on along the minus strand of QRAM01000464.1, from coordinate 71,696 downwards.
GTATAAGGCGCATTGTTAGAAATTAAAAATATGAATCGGCTTATAGTCCTTAAAGTATGGCAAGTCTTCTTAACCGTTGAGAAATGGATACCAAGTACGACAGACAAGCAGTTTCACAATATTACAGATCCCTATGGACCATGGTCACCCTGGACAAGATGTGACAAATCCTGTGGTATAGGAACGCAATATCGAACAAGATCATGTGATCCTTATAAGCAACCATGCACTCAACCTACAAGGGAACAAGAAACTTGTAACTTGGGAAACTGTCCAAATCGTGAGTCCCACAGAATTTCGCACAATTAGAGACGAAGCTAGCAATTAAATATTTGAAGTCTGAAAAAATCTATAAAATACGAGAGAAATAAAAATTTATTAATATCGCACTTGAAGGTGAACAAAATTAGATTTTTTTCTACTCTGAAAAACACCACAATAGATTTTTGTTATGAGCGTATGTTGTACCAAATAAAATCGATTCATTTTTGCGCAGCTTACCCCACATGGGGGGCATGTACTGTTACTTGTGGCGGAGGTGTGCAGTATTCAACACAATGTAGCCAAGGTGGAGGTGAGCGTTGTATGTCAAGGAAGTGCAACGAAATACCGTGTCCAAGTAAGTGCCAGTGAAATGCTGATAGAGACCCAAGTATTCTCCAATCCACTAAACGGAAATTTCTGTGTTTGCGCAGCGTACCCCACTTGGGGAGCATGTACTGTTACTTGTGGCGGAGGTGTGCAGTATCCAACACAATGTAGCCAAGGTGGACGTGGGCGTTGCAACTCAAGGAAGTGCAACGAAATACCGTGTCCAAGTAAGTCCAAAGCCCAACGTGCTCCGCAATTCACCAAACGAGTGAATTTTAGTTCAAATTTGTTTCAATGCGAATTATTATCTTGATAACTTTTTATCTCAATTATATTTGCAGGATTGCCAATAGGCACATGCAAAGATATGTTCAGAGACTGTACCTTACAATTTTGCCGAGGAAATTTGCTACAGTTTTGCTTACGAACATGCAACCGATGTCTTTATTAATAAAACTGAACTTAGAAGAACGCTCTCAACCTTTATACGATATGTAGTTGTCGCCCATCAATCTAATATTTTTGTAAAATAAATCTAACCGTTGTGATATGAGTTCGTGAATGGTTGTCATGTTACTTTAGATTGAGTAACACCAAGGCTTAGAACACGTGAACTGGTATAATCCGCGTCGGATTCGCCTTGTAATGAATTCAAAAATGTTTTTTAGCAAAGAATGGAGGTGAATAGTTTTGAAATAATTGCCGACGGCTATTGCCAAAGGTATTTATTTACTCGTACACGCAAAGGAAACGGGATTTTACTATTTAAAGCTGATAATTCGATAATACTATAAGTAGTTCGAAGCCAACATTCTGAACATTACCATTCTGAAGACTGAAGAATTGCCAACAAAAAAATATATACTCCAAACAACGTCTAAAGAAGCGTCACAAAAATTATTAGCTGCTAAGAGAAGCGCTGAATAAAATATCTCAAATCACAAGAAGCTCTATTCGTTACCACCAGTAGTTAGATACACTTTGCCACACTAGGCATCAAGCTAACATGGACAATTCAAACTCATAGCGAAGTATATTGTTGACGCGAGTTGAAGCACTCAAGTACGGGGCAACAAATTCGAAATGCAGATTTTTTTACTGCAAATCAGCATGAACAACGCGTGGTATAAATGCACTGAAGTAAATAGCAGTAATTATCCTGTAAATCGAACACGCAAAATATAAAATATACCGTTGAAGCGTTAGTTTACTAATCCGCCAAAGGATACGAAACGGTAAAACTGAGGAATTCAACATATTGCATCAAGACAGCGCCTAATTGGCAAATAAATTTTCTGGGGTCAACCAAATAAAGTTGCCGACAAAAATTCCAATCTAACAACCCTGATTCGAAAAAGATGAAGAAAAAAAAGATGCAGCAAATTTGTTCTGAGATTTGAAACCGAAAGAAATGTTCAGCTGGAACCAACAAAATTAAACTATTTCAGCTACGCACTGCAAATGAATCGGACTTTCAATGTAACCAATTAGCAATCAGCCAGTTGTCCTCGTGGGCATAACAACCGTCTCACATGGTCAGCAAAATAACTCAAGCATCACATAGAAATTGTGTCTAAACAGGCTTAACTAAGGGGGAATTTGGGTGACTAAATATCTCTCAACTATAACCTTTAATATGAGACAGATATCCAGATAAACATACTAGAAATGGTTATCCAATAAATATAATTAGTATAATATGAAAGTAAAAAAAAACAGCAATATCAAAATGAAAATAATTACTTTGACGAAATGACACGTGGTACATCTGTAATTGAATTCACTCTGAACTGATCCAAAGATGTTCCCACAAGTAGTGAGGGATCGGAAACATACCAACAATCTATGTACTTGTCAGCATAAGAAAGTTGGATCTTGTTTTTGGTAATAGGAATCCAAGTATCGCTGCGAAACAAATCACAATCACATTACTGGATAAAATAATAATTCCGATATGAATAAGATCAGATAATTACTTGTAATTCATCTTGCTGGAGGCATTTTTTTTCATTTTGTCATCTTTGATATTTAACCATTTATTCAACTTGTGAGCAGATTTTCTGATGTATCCCCAAACTCCGCTACTCTGAGTAGAAAATTTTTCCTTTTTAGGCATTGACAAAGTCATGTGATGGAATGCATTCTTCCCGGGCGGCTGAAATAACTGTATCTGAATGGTTTTGAATGAGTATTAAGAGCAATTTAAAAAGCAAATTAAACACATTCTACACTACAGTCCTTTTACTAGATTACTCACAACTAAGTGAAGTGGAGTCTTCTTACTAAATTTAATTACTAGAGTTGATCGTTCAGTTGAAATATCAATCAATTGGAAACTAATTCCTTTATAATTAGCAAGGTAGCTTTCTGTCCCCTTCAGTGGAAGTTGCAATACAGTTTCTGTTTTGCCAATCTTTCTCACATATGCTACATTTGGATATATCTGGAATGGGTGAAGTGAAATAATTACACACGAATAATATCAATATTTGAGTAGAAGAGCTTGAATACTAAGCACTCACCATGATCTCTAGGTTGTATTTGGCAAGCCGAATAAAGAGTCTCGTAATATAAAGCAACTGATCTGGATCGAATGAACTTTGTGAGTGTCGATTTTTAGTGTTGAGTATACCATTGATGGTAACATTGTTGTGAGGATCATGAAAGAAATTTATTACCTAGATCAAAGCAAGACATTCAGTGTTCATTAAGCCCATCAACGTTCACCTCAAATCATTTGAAATAATCATATAAACTGCATTATTACTATTGTATAAATATAATACTATTCAGATCAGAGACAAACTGTGTGATAACTGTACATTGAACTCAGAAAGTCAAACTTGAGTATTGTTTTGTCCAGTACACAAGGTTGATTTGTTCACTATTTTTCTTAGTTTTCTTCCTCATCAAACACTTCACTGGAGAATAGCAAATAGCATTTGTTTATAGTCGGTGATTAAATTAATCCTTCACCCATCTACTGTGTATTCATTTTACTTATAATTTTATTTATAAGCATGTGGGTTTTGGATGATACAACTATAAAAACTACAATGAAATATAAAAAAATATAAACCTGATTATTGAATCCACGCCAATTAAAGCAAGCTGTAAGGCTAGGCGTCAAATGTACTGCTTCAAAGGGAGTTTCCATTCTGCTGTCAAAATGTATGGTAAAAGATTACATTGAGTACAATAGCAAGCTAACAAGCCAAGGTCTTGAAATATCAGTCCTTAGAAGCACCTTCAAAATTACTTGAAAATTACATCGAGCAACTTCAGATATTTTCATGCTATCTAATGACCTTCAGTAAGATAAGATGGCCTACGCAGGCAATGTAGATTGCCTTACGATCTTCCACATGTCATTGGCGCTAAAAAACATGTCGACCATGCCTATTGCCCCTCATTTATACTACTCTACTTACAAAAGGCATATGCAGTAATCCAAAAAGAAATTCTGTCAAGAACAAATAAGGAATGCCACAAACTTACTTGTTATGCCTTATTACTGAGGATGCAGTGTCTTCTCTAAGCAGATCCCCTTTAAAGTTGAGAACATACACTGTTATCTGATCTAAAAATTTCAAAATAATACCCAACTTACCATAGGTTGTTGTGGCTACAACAAGAGCAATCAAAACATAAATTTTTATCATGTTTCCACTTAACAGGCAGAGCACAATTATAGTTTGTATTCAGCAACTTTGCGAATAATAAAGGGATGTGTGGTCAGATCTCTCTATATATATTTGCGTTCTGTAAAAAAAATTCTAGCCTTGAGATATGTGTTTTTTTACGCTTAATTTTCTTGATTGCCCAGCAAGATTTATGAATCATAGAAGATTGTCTCGAATTGTTTTCTGACTCCTACAAATTGTATGTTTGAAATAGTCATTGAAAATTAAGGAGCCGATTAAAAATTCCATTTTGATATCTGTTATGGTACTAAATTAGAAATAGGAAACTCACGCTATGGAATTCCCCTTGTGTAATGAATGTGAACTTCATCCGTCAATTTCATGAGTTTATTACTTCACAACTTATATATGTTAGACATGATTCACAATCTCACTTTAACATATAATATCAAACTACAATCCTCATAAGGCGTGCATCATAATCTACCTAGCTCACCGGCCTGTCTGTTATTTTCATGGACACCTAGTGCATTTGGTGTAAGGATATTGTATCATCGCAATACCACATCTCATAATTTAACACATTCAGCTCGATTTTAAAGCACTTTTCATTCTTAATGAACTGTACTTGCAAATAATATCACTTAGATTTTCAATCTTAAAATAGTCATGAATAACTATTTGTTCGCTGATGTCACCGACTGAAAAATGCAATGTAACTTCTTTGAAAGCGTCACTGTATGAAACTTCATTGAAACCTAACTTATTTTTGAACAAGTTTATGCTAGGTTGATTGCCTACACCAATTTTAGCTTCGAATGTATCAATTTTTAAAAAAGAAAGTCCGTACGCCATCATAAGTCTCACAGCCTCCAAAGCGAATCCTTTTCTTCTTGCTGTTGACATAGCAATCATGATTTCGATTTCTGCAATATTTTTCGTTTGTGAATTGAGAAATAAATTTACGTCTCCCACGATGCAGTCTTGTTCTCGTTTAGTTGCTTCTTCTTCTGTGATCGTATCCTCATCTGAATCACATTCTGCATTTCCTTTTAAAGGAGAAGATGTCGAAGGCAATAGTTAATACATATGAAGTCAGTTAGACACATGAAGAGGCGAGAATATTAAATCGGTGAACATTATGAACTACAAATATTATATATTTTGTTCATGATTGATTAACCAGAAGGCTGAAGCAAGGTTCACCAATAACTTGGATATTACTAATGCTAATAATTACTACTATAGAATTCATAAATTAAACTTACCCGAATACCCATTCCACGCTTCTTTATCCGCAACTAGAAACGTTAATTTATCATCATCCTCATGCCAAGACTCCTGCATTTCGTATTCCTTTTCCAGTGTAAGACGCTCGGAAGCTGTCAGTCTAAGCATATCTTCCGACTGCATCCAGCTGTGATACTTCGACACATGAATTTTCTTATACGGTATCAATATAATTCGTTCTCCAATCACCAGAGTATTCTCGTTTAACTTCATATTAGCAGGTTTGTTCCATATAGATTTTGGTTTTCGATCCCACGCGTATCGCTCGCATCGATTTTGTTGAACGTAATCCGGAAGATGGCGATATAGAGTATCTACGTTTTCGGTCGTTTCCTCTCGGCTCCCACGCCGCATGCCTATTGCCTCCACACCTATTTCTTGGAATAATACTACTGTAAATTCAAAACAACTAATTTAACACAAGCAAGCGTATGTATTTCACACATCAAACTTAACCTACTACTACTGAATCAATTTATTCAGTTCCTGTAACAATATTAAAAGGTTAATCTCACCTGGGTGATCTTAGCTTACATTGCTGTCTTGTAACCTCCATCACCATTCCCCGCTATCTCCAATCCCACCCTGGATCATTCCATCAACCCAGAACGTGAGATATCGCCCTCTTTGGGAATCAATGCATCTGATGGAGGTAGAGACAAATTCTCTAGCGACAACTAACGGATCATTTTATTATTCCAAACCATTTTTATGCAGCATATCGCTATGGTCGGCAGTGGAGAACAAAGTTTACAGAGAAGCTGGTACCAAAAATTCATCAAATGTAATTGACGAGCGTAAACTCTATAGTGTTATCTGGTGAATAACTTTACTGTTACTTTACATCCGTTAGGTGATGATAAACTTCCTTATTGAAATGTAAACAAAAACATTATGAATTGCTGGGAATGGGTGTTCCATGTAATTCCTTCTCTATTTTCTCGTGCTTGTTTTCCAGATTATTGTGACCCAGAGTTACAAATATGTCGTTCATCAAGTGTGGCCTCTTATTCGCGCTCTTAAGCCTAATTTTAAAATCTACCCATGCTTCGCCCAAAGATGCTCAAGCACCCACATACGTTTTCAATCTTGATTTGCCACCAGAAAATAGGTAAGAAGAAATAGATAAGCAGAATACTTAGTTTCAACATGAAAGGAGTTGCAAGGACACTTGATTTTGAATATAAATATATTCTTACAAGGATAATTTTACTCCCCCTTCCAGTATCTTTTTTCTGACAACTTTATTGTGGTTTGGATGAGATTTCAGGGATCGTTGGATTATTCTGTTTTATTTTACAGATGGGATTCGATTTTAAAAGACTTCGATAAACATGCATACATCAATAATATTGATGAAATGTTGAGGTAAGGAGAAATATATATTATGACCAACTAAGATTCAAATCATATATACATGTTCCATTATAACTTTAACATTCCGAATGGATAAGCTGTGCTTCTAAATCTAATAGGAATGAATGATATATGATAAAGTATTGTGAATTTTCACAAGTCGGTAGTAACATAGTACATTATCACCATACTAATTGTTTGGCTTTTGAATAAGCTGATTTTATATTTATCTAGGACTTTTGTGGACAGCCAAATCTTAATGGACATCATTGCAAAACTGGCAGGGAGTTTGGATCGATATTTCCCAGCAGAGTTAGCTGAAGAAATTCGTGGAATTAGTCGTGCGTTTGACGTTGAGCTTGGTTATGTCGTCTTAGCGAACCTTGTTAACGACTTACATAGTTATGAGGGAAGCCCATTGAAGTAAGCATCAGTTAACTATGATAGTTGATAGTTTTGCAGTTCTTTGCGAATGAATAGTGATTTGCGAAACATTCATTCATGTTATCCGATTCAGAATGTGCACCAGCATAGTGACTATGACAAAAGATGGCGAGTTGATTCATGGACGCAATCTCGATTTTGCATTTTCTGATTTTCTCAGGAATTATACCATCCAGTTGGACTGCCAACGCAATGGTTATGTATGTATTTGTTTATATGATATTTTCAGGACTGTTGGAGTTGAAGCAATTTTTGGGTTACTGTACAAGAAGTACAGACTCCAACTAAATTTGACTTTTATTCATTAAACCGTGGTAAAAAATCCACAACTTGCAGTTTTTCCTCCTCCGTCAAATTTTAATTACGATTAGAGGAGTCCAATGTTTTTCTATACCAACTTCACAGCTCTAAAAAATTCAAGGTAAAATTATATATATTTCAGACAGTTTACACAGCTTCGACTTTTTTGACTTCTGTCGCTTTCATGACTGCTTCCAAACCAAACAGCTTCACTATATCGTTCGATGACAGAAACACAGGTCATTGGTGGCAAAATTTAATAGGTTTCTTTGAAAAATCCTGGCCTGAAATCATGTTCATCAGAGAGGTAATGTTGCTTTTAAAAGGCCCCAAAAGATTTCTGTGTTTGTATTGTGAGATAGCAGTTCATAACAATGTACGCAAAATATTGTACAACAGGTGCTGGACAAGGCTCAGAGTTTTGACGAAGCAATTCCAATGCTGAAAAACGTAAAGACCATTGCATCAGCATATTTCATTGTTGGAGGAACTAAACCTTATGAGGGTGCGATTGTTGTGGGCAACAGAACGTCTGCTAAAGTAGTTTGGATGAACAGCACTTTGGAGCATGTGTAAATGAATTATATTTTATACTTAAGTTTTATCCAACAGTTATTTTGTAAAAATTATTATATCATAGATTGAGGTTTTATCGAAACCTGCAGTATGTCTAAAATACCAATGAATGTTTCTCAAAGGAAATGAACCAACTAGAAAATGTGAATTGGAGATAAATAATTATGAAACAAATGTGTAACTGATAAAGGATACATGTGTGTCTTGTGTCTATCTCAAACTCATATTTTCGCCCTTTTTTTGCTGTGGAACCTTTTTGAACAAAATTCCCGCGGACCCCCAAGCGGTGATTTATCCAGGATTTTGTAGGGTGGTAAAATTATACTACTTTCTGCTCAATATAACTACTTAATCTTAGTGTACTTAATACTGGATAAAAAGCATACAAGGATATTTCAGTTTATCCAACAACTTTCATGAAATGCACTATTTTAATATTATTAAACATTTTTTTTGACTCCCTGTAATCGTGCTGTGGACCCCAGAGGGTCGTTGGGAAACCCTTGCTCAGAGAATATAGTTAGAGATACGATTTCGACCCAGCTGAAAATCATTCCGCTATCGTACAATGGATACTTGACCTGTTGAACAAAACATTGTTATTTTGTTCCAGATGGTTTCTGGTCGAGACGAACTACGATCCATGGAATAAACCACCTCCGCAAGATGAACGTAGAGATCCTGCGATTAAATATATGAAGAAATGGGGCCTGGATCGATTGGATGCTGATCACCTTTATAATGTATGTTGTCATTTCCTTATCAGTGATTTTACCTCTGACCTATTCACTTGATTCGTTCCAGGTTTTGTCAACTCCTCCTGTATTGAATGAAGACACAATTTCTACTACTATAATGAGTGCAGTAAATAGTTCCATGTATAAAACCATTGTGAGATATCTCTGAATTTTTCATTCCCTCTATTTGATTTTGCACTCCTAGTGTTGCCTATTCATTTTAATCCTATAACATGTACAGACTGTTTTTATACAAGCATAAAAAATGAAATGGGAATGCTAGTTTAAAACTTAAGATATTAAGATATCCATGTAGATAAATGTAGATGTGTCTTATGGTAAATTAAATTATTTATATTCTGACTTCCACAGTGAAATACAACACGTTGTCTCTTTAAAACTGTCTCATTTTGCACGAATTGATCAATTCTATGCATAAGTAGAGTTAGTTAGTTATATTGCAATTCTTATCATATTTTTAATTGAACAAATATTTTTATATATTTATTCATTGTTTTATCAGTTTTCAACCTTTATACGCTCAATAAACCATTTGAATGTTTTAATTATTATTTGCTACCGTATTGAACAAGCTGTTCATGCAAGGTTCCGCAGAGCAACCCGCTCCTGGGAAAGCTTTAATAGAAAATCTGTTATCTGCTTAGAATAGCTTAAAGTAGGATTTTATTCCTTGCGGTTCCACAGGGAGCAAGGAGGTTTTCTTTGTTCATGCTTATTATTTCTGGGGCCTCGTCCTAAATTAGGTAAATATACATTGAGAAATGGCGACGTTGTTACCAAACAAACAAAACTTTCGAGCGTATTATATAGATAATACTAGTAAACAAGGTTGGTTACCTCATATATCGCATAACGTTATAGGTTAATTTCCAAACTCGTAATCACAAAACTCCAAGTAGAATAATCCTCTCTTAGTCATGACCATTGTCCACTTGCCTACAAAAAAACCAGTGAGAAACGAAAAACTTTACTGCCTCGAGGAACCTTCCGAACTAGCGGAATATACCTTTTGCGATAATAGGTTTAGTCTACGATGTGATACAAATTGTCTTTTTACGGATTTAAAGTTTATTCTCCTGTTAAAGGTGCCTAGAAAAAATTTAAAATAGTAAATAGTAAATCCGTTTCAGTTGATACATATAACAAAGATCAATAAGGGACTAGCCGCTTGTTGGTTTTTCATAGCAAATACGCCAAAGATCAGGTTGGTTTGTAATTTGGAGGTCTAACGATATTTGGTTTCCACATCCAGCTCGTTGTGTCACCTATCCAGTCTCTGGTATTTCTTACACCCTAAGCGAAGAACTTTTCCGGGTATGTAGCTATCGACTATGGGGAGATTGGTTGCGTCCTGGCTATGAAAATTCATTCCTTATTATACAAAGGAAATTTTAGGTGATTTATTTTTCGAATATATAAAAGGTTCCTCGTACCAGCAAGTATATTATCACAGTTAAGCAGACGAGAAGTATATCTGGAAGTGAAAAATCTACGTATACGACGAGGTCTATCAATCAAAATGAAGAAAAAAGTGTTAATTTCGCTGATTATTGCAGGTAATCATTTGAAAACGTTACATTTTTAATATCAATAATAATGTTATGATGATTCAATCTTCCTATAAATATTTCCTTATTTCAGCTCTCTTTGTGCTCGGAGTTTCATCTTCTGAAACAAGTAAGAATGAAACCATTTCCATTTACTGCTCATTGACTGAAGTTAAAGTTTTACATATAGTCAATTTATATACAGTAGTCATAAACATATCCGCTATCCGCTAAAATTTGACAATTCACATCTTAGAATCTTTCGAGATCACTTCTACGATCCAGAATCGATTCGCGGAGACGACAATAACAAGCGAAGTGTACAACGAGAAAGACAATTCGTCGGAGGTAATAATCAAAATTGATGATAAGTTTTCATAATTTTGCTATTAACGTATACATGTTCTAGATTGGATTTCACATAATGCTTCCGAAAGAAGCTTTCATTACGTACTTCGCGATGACAATCAATGGAACCACCCACGAGGGAGTTATAGAGGAAAAAGTGAAAGCACAGAAGATCTTCACACAGGCTAAGGTATTATATACTGTTTCTTGTGTCATGACACTCATGCCTGGTAGGAGAGGCGATAGGTGGGTGTCTGCGAAGCAACTGTACTAACACTACACGTGCATACAAATACCTATAGCATCTATGGTATAGATCATATGCATTTACCATTGATTACAAATACACTCAATGAACAGTTGGCATGGACGACGACGACACATTATTTTTTCAAAGAAGAATATTCTTCACATTTTATTGGACTAAGAGAATCAAATGAGAACTTTTACATCATTGCTTCGCTTAGATTCATAACGAATCTCCTTCTTATTTTTTGCCATCAGCAACAAGGAAAAACTGTGGGTCTGGTCAAAACAAGTGAACATTCTGGCCAAGTTTTCAAGACCAGTGTCAATGTGGGTGCCAAAACAAGTGTTAAATTTCAGCTGATATATCAACAACTCCTGCGCAAAATAAGAGGAAAGTAAGGATGTCTACCAATAAGTAAATGGTAATACTTTATATTGAATGATCTGACCGTATTTTATTCACAGATACAAGAATCAAATTATCCTTCTCGGACATCAAATTTCTAGTAGTCTGAAACTAAATGTGTTCATCTGTGAAGAGACTCAAATCACGAATGTTACAGTTCCCAATATACTTATCGGCGACACAGGATCCGTGACCCCAATAGTGTCTGTTGATATGAAGGGGTTAGTGATGAATAAGTTTTTAGATATCTTTAGCAGATATTTACTGATAAAATATTCCATTGCTATTTTATTTATTTCCAGAAATTCTGCACACGTTGAATTTCACAACGACGACAATGTCATTCTCATGAATTCATTGGCAAAAGAAGGTGGAAGTTTTGTAGTTGAATATGAGCTCGAAAAGTCAGAAGGCGCTGGCGAAGTTGTTATTGATAATGGGTAATCAATATTTTCTAACTCGAAACTTTATCATTCTTTCCTGCGTCATCTAAACCAAAGGGGCTGACGATATTCCTTTTACGAGGACCGGGCTTGTAAAAAAATACGGCGAAGCGGCCTGTCCTTGACTAGGAATACTGTTTTTAATTGGGGTTCTGCCATGGGACTTTTCCTCCACAGCTGTGATATTATGGTTAGAGTGTTATTGAGATCTTTTGATTTATTTTTACTCAGATATCTACTTCACTTTTTCGCCCCTGATGTAGAGATTCCTTCACGTCGAATCATCTTCGTTATTGATATCTCAGTTTCAATGATTGGAGTTAAAATTGAACAACAAGAGAAGGCAATGCTCAAGATAGTAGAAAAACTAACTTCTAAGGTAAAGAATAAGTGGTAACAAAAATTAACAAGATAATGTTACCAGCCAATGTATTCTATCTAAGGATCGCTTTGGAATCATCAAGTTTTCTTCTGTAAATCAAGTATGGACGATCGGCGAAAACAAAATCCACGTTGCAACTCCGAAGCACGTAGAATCAGCCATAGAGTTTATTAAGGCTTATAATGACCATGGCGGCACTAATATCTGGAATGGATTGCAAGAAGCACTAAACATACTTATAGCAGGTTAGTTATAAATTTAATCATTGAAAAAGTTCTCCAAATCCAAGTTGTGGTATTCCATTTTAGTAGGATTCTTCATTTCTTTCGAGAATGTAACTTAGACAAATATTCTATCAATGGTAGATACAGAAAACGAAGAAAACATCGACCCTAAAAATAACTTCATAGTTCTATTAACGGATGGTCAAGGATCTCTTACAAAAATCAAAATGCTGGAAAAACTTGATGACCTGAATAATAAAACGTAAGCATTTTCACACATTCAATTTTCCAAGCAACACCCTGGTAGGGATTCCGCTTATATAACCTTAAAAACGGGTGGGCGCGCGGACAAAGATCAAAGACTTTCTTCAGCACCAGCACATCCAGAAAAGCGGTGTCAAACATTTGTCGCTCACTTAAGTTGGGCTGCTACACTTGGAAGGTCTAGGCATCTAGGGTGAGTTCTTCCAAATCTCCAAGTTCAGACAAGATTTTAACAGGATTCTGTAAGCAATTGATAACTACTTCATTTCACTACTATTTCAATGAGCACTGGGTTAGGAGGCATAGAGCCAAATTCGTCCAAAAAAGATCTCCCGTAAAATTCAGTAGCTCTGTAATTTGAATTAGAATTCCAGTTCATCATACACTATATTCAAACAGGTTTGGTATCAATACTGTGGGATTTGGGCAGGGCGTTGATGAAGATCTGCTTAAAGCTGTGGCTGCAACCAATAACGGAACGTGGAAACAGATTCTTGTTAGTCTTAGCTCAGCCCTACAGGTATAAGAGTTGAATTTATAGAATTTCCTAATTTAATACGCACTTAAAATTTAATCGAAAGTAGGGTATTATAGAGTTTATAATCTGATGATATTGATATCACTGATATAAAAGATTGAAAATTATATGGATGAATTGGGATTATCACTGATGAGCGGAGTTGAAATAGATTATCCATCTATCGTGGAAGAAACCATTCAACCCAGTAATCAATACTTTGCCGGTGGCGAAATCATGTCTGTTGGGCGTTTCAAAGACGGTATTGATCCAAGAAACAGGGGACCATATACTGTATCTGTGAGTGGTAAGCATATCAGACTGTTTGGTAAAGCTTCCAAGTAAACCAGTAAACCAGGGAAAAATCAAAGTATATCTACACTGTAGATAATTCGAAAAAAGAGCTGAAGCTAGTATCCGAATTTTTCTTGGACCAGAAACCGGCTCAGTGTTCTGCACTCAAAGGCAGTAAAGTAATAAGTTTCGGTTCTAAGGCGTTTAACATGGTCAAGGTAGGAAATGTTACGACACAATTGTTTACAAATATAGCCTGAGATCACACAAATTCTATAAATAGCACGTTTGAATGTAGGTAGAAGAAGCCCTCAGAATATATGATGCTGAGCTGAATGAAACAGTTAAAGAAGCACTGAAGGAAAAAGCGATCAATATGTCCCTCAAGTATGTCATATAACTGCAATACCTCATGCCTGTATTTTTTACATCTTACTTTACATATATATTGCCAAGTTATCACACGTAGTACAAATTTCTATCAGGAAATAACCATTATTGTCTCCGAACAAGATTTTCCATGTAATATAGAGCTAGCGCTATCTTCTGCACTTAATGGACTGATGAATGACATCCTGCAAGGATAAAATGTCACAGAATATAACAACTTATTGGTATTGTGTCACCAAAACACTCAACTGCTGTGCAAATAGATGTTGGAACCTCTAGCGCTGAATAAAATCAATAACTTTTTCTCAAACATACACTAGATATAAACTGGTTACCCCAGTTACATCGATGCTCGTCATAAAGCCAGAAGACAGATCACAAATTGAAGAGACATTGGATGCAATTGATCTAACGACAACGGCAACGACAACCACCGCTGCCCCGGTGTATAACAGGTGAAAGCTGTACTCTTGTATAAAGGTGATATCATGCAATATCTACCATCAAAGAGATTTTTCAATAATAAAAATGTTATTTTCATATTAGAGGACGACTAATTCGTGGTCATCGTGGAGGCTGGGGTGCCTATGGCGATCCTCATTTCGAAGCCAAGTTATCCAAGGATGTTACAGCATGCTTTTCTTGGGTTGGACACGGTGGTGAAGTAAATTTGACCTTCTTATATTTGAAGCTATATTTGAATGTACCATTACATTACCATTACATGTACCACCTACGTATTACCTCTGTATGTAACGGCAACTAGAATCTTGTTGATATAAAGAACTAGTATTCGTCAAGGCTAATTTTTCTAACTGTCCACATTGAAACCACTGTTATATTATTTTAAAAGATCATCAACTTCGTACATGACGTGGAAAATCAAATAACCATCAACGGACTACTGGAGGGCGTCCAAGAAAACCAGGAAGGAAATCAGAGATACCGCAGGCTCTACATAAAAAAGATAGCTATCTTACTACCGCGAGAAAATCTTATGATTACTGTAAGCGTCTCCGTCGATAGGAACTAGTAGTTATAAAAAAATTGGTTTGCAAAAATGAATGAAAATTACCTACATGTAGGTTGATGATGTGAAAGCACTGTTAAAACATATGAAGACATCGAACAAGAAAGATTTGTATGAAACGGTTTTACCAATGAAAAATGTGAAGCAGTACACGACTTCTTACGGAGGTTTATTGCTACGTTTGAACGAAATCAATCAACTGCGGACAGAACTCTCCTTAACCATTCGAAATAACATAACGCTTGTGGTAAGTCATCAACAGTGGCAAGATATCTCAATATATTTAGATGTTTGTCTTAAAAATAATGTCGTCATTTCTTAACCGATCTTCACCAACTTTGGTCCAAGGGTCCAGATGCATCCCAGAATAATGCACGAACTAAGTGAATTCGGTTCTGGGGCTCTCATAGGGACTGAGGGGTATAAATCTTAGGAGACACCCTAGTAGACGAAAAATGAATCCGGGTATATATCTGGGAGCCTTTGCATTGAGGTCTTACCTTGGCAAGACCAGGTCGCACTGCTTGTATAACGAATAAAGGAGGTTCCAGGACCAAGGACCCCATATTTATTTGTTCTGAATCCTGATCATACTAGAGAAAAATAGAAAAAACAGTTTTTTTTCAACCTACAGCTATATAACTTCAAGTCTTGATTTTGAAACAATAACCATGGAAATTCTATATTCAACATTGTTTTAGATTGTCGTGCACCACAAAAATACCACAGTACAATCATCGGATGCCCATTTGGACATGCATTTCGACGAGTCAGCTGGTCTATCTAAAAACGTTGGAGGTATCTTTGGACAACTCCAGGCACCGAGCACATCTAGTAAAGCCACGATAGTTGGGATCAACGAAGGGCATGCAAAACTTCACTATAAGTACGAGATTATTTTAATTAAATTAAACATATCCAATCTTCAATCTGATATCATACATTTAGTTCCAAAGAGATAAACGTGCAGAGAAAAATGCTGAAAGATCCGTTCTCGGAAAAAGAATTTGAATGCTGGTGGATAAGACGAAGTCATCAACTGCTTGGCTCGTGGAAGTCCTATGATGTGGATTCGCTTTACTCCATTCCAAAGCCAAATAAACCATCCTTGGTTGGAGAATGAAATGAGCCTATGTTTTATTACCGTGGTGTTCAGTGATATATAATAAGTACTTCCCTTAATTACAAACTTACAAATAAGTATAAACTGTAATGTTTAAGTTTAATTTATTCCGAATGAAGTTTACTGCTATGCTAAGAGTGTATGAAATAAAAAATATATACTAGTGTCTGATCAGCTATAAAAAATATGATTTTTGTACAGTTATTGATAGTCCGAGTTTAAATAGGGGGATGTATAAGTGGTTTAGGTACTAATTGCTATCATTAAGTTAAGACTTTATTCACACGAAATACAATTATAACGTTGATGAGAAGAAGCACTAGAATTGTGCTACAATTATATAGAAGTCTCGCCTTTTCCAGTCTAATTATCATGTCATGACCACTACCATCGTCACACGAACCCTACTTTACGCATCATAAGGTTCTTTCTATTATAAAGCGCACCACGTACGCTCATAAGAAAATTTGATTTTAACACCCTATCAATCGCATTTTCAAAATTACGTAATATAAGGTATAATGTACGCAAAATGAAACTGATCGCGCCATGTAAGCAGTCACGTTTGACTAAATGCGTTGTGATATTACCAGCGGCAAAGTAGCGAATAAATGATCGTTCGAATTTTGAATAACAGTGTTTCCGAAATTCAATGGACGAAACAACAATACGAACAATTTCATTACCAATTTGATCACATACTGCATAGTGTGAGTGCACTTTATGTATGAACTCGCTGGATGCGAGCATTTATTTCATTGGAAGATCATTGTAGATATACGTAGCGGTAAAACGGGATCTTAGATTCTTGTTTAAACAATGATCTTACGAGCAAGCAATAAAAAATTACTATTTTATTATTGAAACGTGTCATTAAGTTTATTATAATAATTTAATACTTATTTCAATAGAGAAAGTAGGGATGCGTTCTAACTACAGCCTACAATCATAGATTAGCCACCATTTCATACCTTACGATGTTCAAGAACTGGGTAGAAAACTGTTAAGAGGTATAGTAAATTATGAATGTCACAAAATTTGTGCAATAACTGTAAATAGCAGTACACCACGAGGTAAAATAAAGAGCGCACGAAATCGCATGTACGCGCGCAATGACTGCATGATGAGTGGCGGTGGCACGCAGCTTCTTTACCAAGACGATGTCCCACAACGCTCTCCATCATCTCGCAAAGACTCCCGTACCAATTACTACGAAATTTTCTTGCCTATAAGGTTAGGGGTGGCATGGTAGAAATAAGTTTCTCGCATAACTCCGAAATCGCATAGCTTAGGTTTGCATATAACAAGGTGTGATTGAATTATCTCAAATTCACATCGAATAACAAGCCAACCTGAAACTAACAACTTTGAAACCAAATAACAGAAATAACCAAGAGGCAGATGACTCGACGGAGCCCTGGGATTAAGATAACAATTTCGGAAGACATAAACACTTTCGTTGCGTGTTTTTCATGAACATCCATGTTGCATCATACGTCTGTATCGATATGTTATTTTATGACGGCATATAGGTCATCAATTTTTACTTTCATAAAAAAAGAAATAGCGTTGCATTTGCTATTTCGTGGGCGTTTAAACGGAGTACTCGTCCTACGCCCGTGGGCCAAACGGCTTATCCATGGGAAACTCCAGCAGTAGTCAGAATCAATGCTTATTCTGTTTTGAATCATTCTCGGACTAGTTTGTATTATTACAGTGATTTGTCAATTCTTATCATCGAAAGATCAATCATTAGTTAGAGGAACAAGCAGTGGCGTACCCGAGCTATGACAGGTTTTACACATACCATGGGCGCTACGTCACTGACACACCCTGAAGTCCTTTGGAGTGAGAGAATATGCATGAGTGGAAGCATGAAAGGTGCAGTTGTAATTTCATTATGAGTTAAATTTCCATAATGAGTTAAAAGACTAACGACCGTGTTTGCTAACCATTCAAGCGTATGCTACGACAATGTTTCACATACAAGTTTCGGTGCAAACTTTACCTGTGTAAGTTTCCCAGCACGACACATTCATAACTTCCTAGCTTCTAGCAACGAAAAATAAAACGATCGCGGTGATTTTGTCGAGAAGTTTCAGCTCTCAGTCATTCTTACAATGCTAACCATTTTACAGAACTTCGGAAACTCAATACGCTTTCATGCATAGCAGAAAATGACACAGACAACATTCGGATTCATTTTGCGATGCCGGTTTTGCTATAGGCGATTTCACCAAAATACACGATATGTATCATGCGATGTTATCGCCTTCTTCCGTTTCTCGGCTATAAATATTCGATCGATAGCGGTCGTCACTCAGACCTGCTACTATAAGCTAAGGGAAGGTGACTTCTGAATTGGAAAAGTTGAGTTAACTTTAGTTCACAATTTTGAACATCCCCTCGACGCAAATATGAAGGCATTGTTCGTCGTTAGTTTCATAGCTCTTACTGGTAAGCATTCTCTTCTATAACAGCTACGTATATTAAATTCAAATTACACGTATATTTTTCCAGGAGTATTGTCTACTGGATCTTATGCTGCCGAAACTGGTAAGTTTTGCAGCACTTTGTCAAACTACAACTGTCTACTGTAGTCTTCAAATGTAACTCCTTCGAGAATAGTCGCCAATCAAGTAGGACTAGTTTGTATTGGACTATACAGTAAACCTTTGTTAACTGGAAGAGTATAATGCATTTAAATGCATATAGGCATATAAGTACATAACATATGAATACTTTGTTAAATAAAACAAAGGGAATATTACTTATGCCTAAAAAGTTCATTTCAGTAAGAAAGTCGTTGTTGTTTGTCTTCTGTAAGAAAATATAATTGTAGTGGTTTTATTCATACTCCTAAAGTCCATGCTTGGACTCAAGATTAAGAACCCTTGGTATACTAGGAATCTTCAACACCTGGTATTTTAACGAACATGGATATAGGTCAATCTTATCTTAGGGAATTTATAAAATATCCGTGTACAATAATCTAAAACGAAATGTTTTGAAGTAAAGTACAATATATTGTACATAACAAAATTATTACGTATTCTTTAATAATTTATTCCGATTGTCACGCAGAGACATTTGACATTGTTTCTATCATCAATACTCGATTTGCTGAGACGACTGTTACTAGCAAAATCAAGAACAATGAAGATACCGACAGAGAGGCATGTTCCACTACGAACATAATAATTCGATAGGCATATTAATCCATCCCGAAACACAGTAATAACGCAACCTATATCCCACAGATTCAATTTCGATTTCTTCTTCCTAAAGAAGCATTTATTACTTCATTTTCCATGACAATCGATGAAATTACTTACGAGGGAGAAATAGAAGAAAAGGAAAAGGCAAAAAAAACATTTGAGGCGGCCAAAGTAAGTTCGACTCAAATGAACCATTGCTGTATTCTTCACGGAATAAGTTGCGACGTTCAGTTATGTTAGTAGCCGGTGGTCGGCTTCTTAATTATACACATCAGAGTCAATTATCTCGTTACATTCACGACAAGTTCAATTAGTTTCATCCACAAATGCTTTAATTGTCATGGCGAATAACTCAAGGCAACTCGAATTCCTGGGAGCGACTTAAACGGCTTTCTTTAGTTCTGATAATTGAATAAACGTAACAAGAAAATATAAAATACCAGTATAGCGACTTCGCTTTTCCCGGAAAAGCCTTTAACAGGTAATAAGATTGGTATATACTATACTGAAAAAAATATAGGTCGCTAGGGGGCTTAGAGCTGATTTAAGTAGGATTTCCCCTTCTGGACCCGGGTTTTCTCCCATGTCAAATTTCAAAACAATCAAACTTTCGCGTTCATTATTTATATACCAGATGCGCAAGAACCGTTTGATCTCATTTAATTTAGGAACAGAATGGTTTCCATATGACTAAAATTACTTGTATTTTACTTTTTTGCACTAGCGAGTGAATAAAACAGCTGGTTTGGTTTCTACTGAAAAAGAATCCACAAAAACTTTTAAGACAAGTGTCAACATTGCAGCAGGAGAAAGTGTGAGATTTAAACTCGTATATCAACAACTGCTCCGAAGAATTAGAGGATTGTGAGTATACATAAGTAATATAGAACCTTCTCTATACTGCTTACATAGAGTTGCTATAGGTCCTCATTTTAAGCTTCGATTTGAACATCAACCTAACTTATCGTAAATCTAATGCCAACGCAGGTACAAGCATCAAATTATACTGCTCGGTTCACAACTAACGGACACTCTGACAATAAACGTTTACATTTGCGAACCCAATCCAATCAAGGAACTCTCCGTACCACCGATTCTATCCAGTGATGGAGAAAATGTCACAGTTGCTACAAAAATTAACCGGGATGAACTGTAAGAATACCAAATATTCAAATCTAAATCCAGTACGACAATAAACACATTATCTGATCTGAATGAGGATGATTTTCTTATTAACAGTACATCGGCACATGTTGAGTATCTGAGCAGTAAAAACGGAGATTTAATCAAATCTCTAGCTTCCACTGGAGGAAGCTTTGAAGTGCAATATGATGTCGAGCGATCAGAAAATGGAAAAGTTATAGTAGACGATGGGTAAATTACGTTTACAAATACTGTAATTCGCAAAATAAAATGAGAAGGTTAAATAAAATACCTCGACATTAGCGATTAAAGTCGACCTCTGCTATTTTATCTTTTAATACCATAAAATATCCACAATTTTTCAAGAGTCGCACAAGACACTCATTACCAGTTGTATGACTCGTTCAAACGGACTAAAATAATATGCTACCCACTATCTCAAAAGTCTTTACATTTTACTTTCAATACATTTATAACTAAATTATAAAAAGACATAGTTATATTCATAGTTACTAATTACTAGTGACATGCTGTGCCTATATGCATAAAATCTGATGAAAATTCAATGAACGATACTGTTCTAGCTAATGCCTTCAGTGGTATAAAAACTTATTATAAGGATAGTGCAGATGGATATCTCGTGTTGTTTTTAGGCATGTGATGTACGTGTATGTCCCAGATGTGAAAATCCTACCGCGTCGTATCGTTTTTGTTTTGGACGTTTCGGGTTCGATGCAGGGATTGAAAATTGAGCAGTTGAAAACAGCTATGATCAATTTCATTCACACACTCACGGAATTGGTAATTATATATTTTTGTAGTGAGTGATTTCCAGCATTACACCAATCACCATTGACGACGGAACTTATACAATATTATTCATTTTAAAATATATTTTGAGGTCATATAAAATTGGTTCTCCTTCTCCCAGGGGGTCAATATTTAGTAAAGTTACATCTCGTTTACCGACCGACCGACAAAAAAGAGGGCCAAAAACGTATATATCGCTCTCTCATAAGCCGTGCGTTAAAATGGAATGTGTCAAAACGGTTAATTGAAGCAAGGAATAAGTAGTAACGATTTTGAGTTAGAATAACGATGAGACCCTTTGATCTAATATATAAATTACGAATATAAACTTATTTGTGTGGAATGTCTCCAGGATCACTTTGGGATTTATATATTCTCAAGCGCCGTCAATTATTGGAAGCCCTCTCTAGTATCGGGAACACAAGAAAACAAAGAGAGTGCAAAGAATTTTATCCTCAGAATGAAGGCTGAAGGAGGAACTAACATTGAAGAAGGTCTCAAACAAGGCCTTGCTGCGCTGTACTCTGGTTAGAATTGAATTCCTTTTGCAAATATAGTACGGTACACTAGCAATATTCTGTTCATGAAAATTGTGTCTTATTTTATCACAGTCTAACAACAGAGTTTTGATCTCCAGTAATACTATTTATGCATCAGTATTAAATATTAGTATTCTAAATATGAAAAATAAGAAAAATATTAAGAAATCGAATCGAATCAAAAGTTTAGCTAAAGCAGGACAAAAATGACGCAATTACAGTTAACTGTCATACGTTTACTTTCACATATAAGGAGATATTTTTTTCTGGCCTGTTTTTCAGATCTTTGATTACTTTTATTAAGAAGGATTTTACTATACTATTAAAATGAAATTTCTGACAACGATTATACTTTAACAGACATAAAAGAAAATGAGGAAATCGACACCGAACAAACATACGTTGTTTTCTTAACCGATGGCCAACCCACGTCGGGAGTAACAGACATAAAACAAATTCTTGATAACGTGGATAAATATAATGCAGCTAGAAAGTAATTTCAAACCTAAATCCAATGTAGATAATCTCATCTGATATGATATTTATCTACTTTTTCTTTTAGTATTTCAATTCATAGCATTGGTTTTGGGGCTGGTGTAGATGCTTCATTTTTGAAGGCGCTCGCAGCCAGGAATCAAGGCACCTGGACACAGATTCTGACGGACATTAACGCCAATTTACAGGTAGATTAAAACTGTAGTTATGTAATACGAAAGGAAATATCTAAATAGCGACTAAACTTGAGTTTAATTTCATTCAGATTCAAAACTACCTTGACGAATTAGGATTTTCTCCGATACAAAATTATAACATTACAGTACCGGATAGCATTGAGGAATACGTTATACCGTATTTCAGCGCTGGGACAGAACTGACGGTGTACGGAAGATTCAAATCAGAACTGAATGCAAGGGACAGAGGACCATATACGTTTAAAATTAATGGTTAGTGAAATGCTAAGATAGATAAACAGACATGCTTTCATATATTACAGTATAGAGAAGACGTGATATTCAAGGCGCAGTAGTTTAATATCACTTAATTAACTCCGTTTCCATTTTATTTATCCCCTTACTTGGTTGGCTACGAGACTAGCCCTGTCATCTGTGTAGACCAATACATATATGGAATATAGTTAATTAAGCATACATGTCTCATTCAACAGAAGATACAAAAAAAGAAGTGGTAGCTGTAGCAGACTTCTATTTGGACCAAAAGTCTCCTACTTGCAAAGGACTCGAGGGTGAAAAAATCCAGAACTTTGGGGAGAAAGCATTCGGATTAGCAAAGGTAAAACTGAACAACTATCAATATAGCTTTCTAGGCACGCTTTCACTGAATTGTGACAGACGAAAATGCAATTTACTTACTTTACATTGATTACTATCAGGTAACTAAAGTCCTGCGACAGTATGACGCTGAAAAGAATGAAAGTCGGAAAGAAACACTCAAGCTTCAAGCAATAACGCTTTCCCTAGAGTAAGAACCTGTTTGCTAAGCTAAACTTAGTCTCAAAAACTCTCAATGATCAATAAATATATTTTTGTAACAAACTTGAGAGCATCAGCTATTCCACATTCAGCTCATTGTATACTTCTAACGGAAGATTTGCTAACTGTACAGGTATTTTCCCATCTCTATTTTACAATATAGCACATCATACCTTTCTGTATTTAGATATCACTTAGTTACTACTGTCACATCGATGCTCGTCATTAAACCACAGGATAAAGAAGAGGTTGAAGAAGAACTAAATAAAATTGAAACAACAGCGGCGCCGAGGTGCGGTATTGTTAACAGTGATAATTAACTTTAGGCTTAATTATAACCAACGCAGGATTAAGTAATTAAATTTGAGCGGTAATTTGAGACAATGTACTTAATTATACGATCTAGATCTACATCGCAGAGTCTAACTACCACTACATCTACTTCATCGCCGAGCCTTACTACTACTTCGCCATGGTGGGCCGTGCAAGGAGACCCTCATTTTGTGGTACACCTGTCAGAAACTGTCACCGTGTGCTTTAACTTGATAGGCAAAAGCGGGGAGGTAAGTGCGTTCAGCTTACGTTTAAGTGCATGTGTAAAAGAAAATTTCCATATCATATATATACACTAACACCCCGCTTTGCACTCAACGTCAAAAGTTCCAATAGCTCAATAAGTTCATTTAATCACCCTCAGTACATGTCGCTCGGTTAGCTTTCCATATACATTTTTATAGTTCAATAATCCATCATATCGGCAAGAAAGTATACGCCTAGAATGACCCCGTTTTGCGCTCTGTTCTCAGGAATGCATCGTGCGCGTAAAGTAGGGTATCGATGTGGTATATTATAATAATATAAATAGTGTAAGATCGAGTATTAAAATAACCCTTCTTCTTCACATTGCAACAGGTGTTCAACCTAATGCGAGATCCTAAGAATTCAATAACAATTAACGGATTGCTCGAAGGAATAGACTCGGATTCCACAATGAGTCACGCAATATTCATCACAAAATTGAAAATTATTTTGAAGAAAGAAAACGTTGCTATCACGGTACATTACATTGCTTTCTGTACACTTGAGCTTGCTTGAGAACTACACTAACTATGGCATGCTTGGTTTTTGTAGGTTACTCCGACTGGAGTGTTAGTACAGGATATATCAAATCATGGGAAAAGATCTCAGGATTTGAATTTGACAATGATAAATATTGATCCATATAAAACGAGATATGGCAAAGTAGAATTATCGGTGGATCAAGTAACAATGGCTCACACACTGCTAACAATAAGCGTCGGAAATAACATAAGCTTTATTGTAAGTAAAATCTCACTGAAATGATTAATAAAACCCACAGAAAACGTATATTTCCTTTTATAATGAATCTCAGGTGAATTTACATCACGAGTCCGCCTACACTTTCAACCATCTGGATCACTTGGATCTGATGGTGACAGGAACAGAACATCTATCTCGTTCTGTTGGAGGAGTGTTTGGAAGCTTCCCGAGAAACCACATTAAACACTCGAAAAATGATGCTAGTATTGAAGACTTCGGTACTAAACACATTCTGTGGTACAAGTAAGTTACTTTATTACCCAGAAATAACTTTGAGGGCGATGGCGGGGAAATATAAACGTTTCCTAGACAGGACTATGGAGGGCGTTGTTATTTTGAAATATAAATCAACGTTGGCTAGCTGGAAGCTATATTTGACGACCAATTGAAATTACTTTATTAATGATTATAGACATAAGCTCTATTTAGGACATCTCAGCTTAAAAACCAAAATGTGATAGGGCTCATCTATATAAAAAGGGCAGGAGTTTTTCTGTTCGACTTCAAACAATGTCACCATTTCTCAACGGATCTTAACAAAATTAGCACGGAGATCCAAAGGGGTCGCAGAATAATGCATAATTAGAGGAAACCAGAGTATGGAGGGACTGAAATCCTTCTTCGGATCGCCCGAATAAATATCTTGATATATGATAGCATTTAATTCTAGATCATTCGAATGGATCATAGTACGTGTAGGGTGCGCCTCAATATTACCATATATACTCGACTTCGAGATTTTCCACTCCAAAATTACTAACTCGACCTAATTCACTTTTGATTTTTGGCTCTATTTGACCTCAAGTATATATTACAGCTTTTTCCGTCTAAGACTTACGCGGCCGGGTCGCTCGTATTATTGTACTATACTAAACTATATTTCTGTACAGCCAAAATGTAACGCCTGTAAAGAAGACAAAGATGATGGTCCCATACTTGCATCAAAAAGTAGATTGCTGGTTTGTAGCTAAGCCAGCAGCCATATTGGGAACCGATCTGAAGAACTTCAAAGTGAATTCACTGGATGAAATTCCGAAGAGTGGATCGAGACATCACTAATTATATACATTGATACTTAATTTATCTATATCTATTGATGTTAAAAAACATTCAGTAGAAAAGGTTGAACGAAAAAATACAAAATTGAAATTACAACTTAAATGTGGTCAACCTTTTTTTAATGCGTACAAGAGGTTTCTCAGAGAAAGGATTCATATCCCATAGACAGTACCCTTTAATCTCAGGAAATTTACGACATATCCCTACAGACTGCTTATTCCTAGTACGACAATTTCCTATTCACTATGTTTTACGTGATAATTCCCTACATCAGGATAGAAAATTTTTCTTCAATTCATCGACAGATATGTAATGTGAAACTACAATCATGTGTGTACATCGTAAGCATATGCAATGTATTGATACAACGTGTTAAATGGTTTACACACAACCTTGCATTGTACCACGAATGCAAAGAGGGGGTAAGCAGGTACTTAGTCATGCTGTGGAATACAATACTAAACAACGGTAGCTTATTAGAAAAGTAAAATATTTTAGGCGTAGAATAAATGTAAGAAAAACCTATTCTATGTTAAAGATACAAAATATTATACACGAATAAAGGTTTACATACATTTACGTACAAGAAAAAGTGTAACACGGAGTATGGAAAGAGACCCGGTTTAAAAGGTCAGTTCATTAAAAATATATTATTCACGGATGAAGTTGTGTACAACGTTCCGCAAGATGGAGACAAAGTGCTCGTGAAGGGAAAGCCTCCAGACGAATCGTATTTTCCATTGTAAAACACCATACGATGTAGAATTCGTAACAAATCGATACTAATTAGATAATGTGGCGCAGCCCTAAATCCGTCTCCCGATTTATCAGTGAATGCCATTAAGGTTTTGACTCAAAATCCAGCAGACAATCAAATTAGGTAAGTTGCGTGCTTGTCAATTAGGGATGTTCGATATCCTTAACCTAATCGAAGGAAAAGTCCGAAACAAAAACCGATTGCGATCAAAACAAAGTTACGTAAAACATGGTATAGCTACGGAAGAGGGAACAAAATAGGGCATGCATAAAATGACCAAACGAGCAATATATAAAAATCTAACAAAAATAAAAAAAGAATTTGCTTTGCGTATATATACTAAGGCACTTGAATACTTTTTATAGAGAATAGGCTGTACTATTTTATTAGTATTTGTCATGTCTTATTAGTATGGCAGCTGATTTCTATCAGCTTGTCTCACGCTGAGCAAAACACAACATATTTGGAACAGAGGTAACGGTGAATTGACGACAATATCATGCCTTTTTCGAATACGCTATTGACAATTCATAAATTAGACACGTCAACTAGACAAAAACTTCGAATCAATTTCTATGAAATCTGTGGAATTTAATTTTAACATAATGAGGAACACAAGCTATCGGAGCACTATTCGGAACAACAAACCAGGTATAAGACATTTCTGTAGAACCTATACTAGCTTCTAAACTATATCACTTCCCATGGAACCATAGGACTCAATCTAAACCACTTTGGGGACCACCACACTATGTGAATGCGAGTGGGTATACAAGAAAAAGGAACCTTGTAAGGTAGTGATGCTTTGCATGAAAATAGTTAACCATTTTTCCAGGTTGAACGTACCATTCGATTTTTATATATTTATGTGAACAAGGTATTATTGAATCAGGTACAGTTTTGATCTGAGTGTAGAGGTTGACAAATAGTACACTACCAGCTAGATCTGGATACAGTCAAAGGAGCTCAGAATTTAGAAATATTATGCAAACTATGTAAGGAAGTGAGTGAGTAGCAAAGAACAAATAGAAAGCTAAGAATCAAAAAAATGGTCTGTGAGCTGATCGCCAGATGTAAGGCAACAATGTAGATAAGAATTATGTAATTTAAGGATTGGTAATGGAAAGTGTAAGAGTTTCAGAGTGTCCAGAATTCAAACCTACTGGAAATGGGATAACCGGCCATCCTAATTGATCCAAAAACACACCCATAAATCAAATTAGTAACTACAAATGATAATCTACAATGTCAAGATTTTTCAGTAACAAAAGTAGCTTATTTAAAACTTACTAAAATCTCTCTACGATTAAACCTAAATGGGGTCGAAAATAAGGGTTTAAACATCATGTGACTGGTAATAGGAAGGCTTACTCCAGTAACGCAGATATCACATGACTTCAAGACCTCTGGTATTCTAAATGAAAAGTGTATAAAAACATCTAGGCAAATATATGGCAGAAGATGTTTAGCATAATAAAAAATGTTACTACTAACTGGAACTAGTAAGTAATTCTATATACAATATATAAATTTCATATTAGTTAAGACAATAGGAAACAAATGGAGTGGGTACAAGGCTCAAATAAAATCTGAAACATGAACAACAACTAGAGTGTGAGAACAATAACAGCAATTTTTGACAAACCTTCCTAAATCACACCAACTATTTGTAAACATCTATTAGCTGTGACTAGACAAGGACAATGAAAAACCCCCCAAGAACTATGGACTATATCCTGTATACACTGAAAAAGAAAATTTAGAACAAAAATTATCTTTGGGTTGATGTAAAAACAAAATCAGTTCTTTTCTTACAATGATCCAACAAGTTAAGACAAGGCAACACAGGTGAATAGGTAAAATTTAAAGCATAAGAGTTATTAGGAACCCGATCACCCGGAACTCTGAGCTGACATGTACAGGTGAGTGAATTCAGCAAGTGAAATAATAAAGTTTAAGTTGAAATAGTCCGTACCACTATGTACACAAACAATATGTAGCCGAGAGAGCGTGGCTAATATGATCAACGCGTAAACACTTCATGATTAAAAGCACGTGGCTTGCTTTTAGAAATAGTTTAAAAAAAAGTATGGGTGGAAGAATACATACAAACTTTGATCACTCCAACCTTAGCTTATCATTCGAGATAGATTGTTGTCATGGAAATTACGTCAGGATGTGGAAGATCCACTTGACATAGAAGAAGAACCAGAGTAACTGCTGTTTGGAACTATTGCCGAAGGATTGGTTGCCTGGAAAAAAGAATGAATTAGGATATGCGGCTAACACTTTAAATACATAGAAGAGAATTTACCTGTAAGATGCCATTATTGGCATTGGCAAAGTAATTGCCGATTTGTGGCTCTGTTTTACTAACCATTGAGTGTGCTACTACAACCGAAGTCGGTATCATCTGCATTGTACTGTTATTATCTCCACCTACAGATCCGGTCGAGGAAGTATGCGTCAAAGTCTGATGCAGTTGAGCTGAAAAGTAGACGCTTGTTAGAATCCACTCAAAAATCAAGAAATTATTTGACTAAACCATTGTAAACTCTCCCTATAGACTTCAGTTAATTTCTGCCTATCACAGCAGAAACTAATTGAAGGCTAAAACTCTAAGAATCCATCACCTACGGTGATTACGCAATTAACCAGGACACATACATCTCACGAACCTTCTTATACATGCAGTAAAATATTCTTGTATGAATTAATATACAATTATCAATAATTTACTCCGATGAAATAAGGGAGAAAAATGAGTGATATAGAAGACAGACCTTGTAATGGTTTCACATCTTCTTCCATACCAGATGACATCATCATGGAAGTATCTGTCGATTGATCGTTACTGGCCAAAGAGCTGTTCGATCCACCTAACAAACTGGCAGCGTGGATTGGGTCTGCTACAACTGAGGGATCAGCACCCGCCACAATCAATTTTTGATGCTGGACTCTGGTGATTGGGCAGTCACGATGGGCGAGCAGCAACTGTTTCAAAGATGCAACTTCCTCCCTCAGACTCGCAACTTCATTCTGAATGATTGAATAATATTTCCAGTAGTCAAAATAATGTTAGTAGAGGAATACCTGAATCTGAAACTTTTTTCATTCAACATCAAATTGAAATAATATACTTTTAGACAATTCATGGACAGAAATTAAGCAATAATTAATGACTATACATCAAATATCTGATCAACTTACTTGTAAAGTAATATTGGAGTAATTCATCTCCTTAGCTTTGATTTCAAGACCACTGACCCAATCCTTTTTCTTTGCTCGGCACCTTTTTTTTAAACATTAGAAATTTTTTATTCACCATTCAATCTACACCCAAGTATTGTTTTCCTCGGAGAAGAAATATTAATACCTGCTTGCAGCAGCTCTGTTTCGTTCAAGAAATCTCATTCTCTTTTTATCTGGATCTGTTTCAGATTGTTGTCTGCCTCGTCTTCGAGGTTTGCTATCGTTGCCACTCGAAGAAGAAACGATCTCGTTCTGTGGTTATTGATTATAATGATGCAATTAGTCAGTATTTATTAGGAAATAAAGTGTGCCAAAACAATACTCGAGTTGAATAATATTAATATTGTAAAAAGAAATTGATTACTTGATGATTTGTATTTTCGATATTTTTGTCCATCATATCATTTATCTCATGTGTAGAGGCCTGCTGGTGCTGGATTTGTAAGTTTGGATTGTTATTCGTCAGTGTTTCTTTTAATTTCTGCAAAGGGAATAAAAGCTGAGATAGTAGAGTCGAATTACTATATATATTAAAATAATTTTATGATTCATGAGTTATGGAATCTTGAAGCTAACTATTTTCTGCTTATTATTTTACTATTTTATTATTATTAAGTTTTTTCAATTATTAAAACTTTGTTCGGCAGGTCTCCACTTAATGCCACAGATCGGTTCTAGGAGAGTGCAACTTTGAGTAAAGCGATGTTAAACTAAATCAATTTTACAATAGGCCCAATGATTCAAACAGTGCGAGTTTAGTGCTCATTGTAACGGATAAATTAAGGAATAAATTTTGCAAGGGAAAAATAGAAAAATAAATTACAATGGAAAAAGTTTTACTGCCGCCTCTCAACTCAAAACCAAACAATGCCAAACACATGGCGGGCTACCATTAGCCCTTGCTGAGTGCCTTTGTATGGCATTGTAGATTGTTATACATTTGTATGAATATAGTATACTTTACATATAATTTTAATTTTTTTTTTCCTCAATGACGTTATGACAAAACAACTTCATTAGAAGACCTTCTGAAATGTATTTTTCACTTCATTTGTAAATTATACATGTATAAAGAGAATTTTCTCTGCAAGTCTTTCACCTGTTTGGCATCGAAATTCGACATATTATTCGGCTGAATGTTTTGCAAAGCCGTCATGGCCGGCGTCGGGACGGAACGCGTAGATGTCAGGACCGAGTGCGCCGGCATTCTGGACACTGCCATATGTCCGTTTATGTTTTGATTGTTAGCGAAGTGCGCGGAGGCCTGAGATGGATTCAAGTATTGCTGGTACCTTGTATATAGAGACATCAATAAAATATGCCCAGAGGTCAAAATCGGCTAAAAATACACTGATAACCATCTTTTTTCATACGAAACTAGGATTGGCAAGGTAATTACATTTTGATTGCAAGGTTTACTTGTCTTTATATAAAAATACTCGAAAGGAAATATTCTTACATGTTAGCGTTCATCTGATTGGCCACTGACGAATTAGGCGTCTGGGTTATGACGGAAGTTTCTCCAGGAAAGCTTGCTTTCCTTTCAATCGTGGATGAAATGGGATGATGGTTCAAGTTGTTCAATGAATTTGACTAGGATGCGAAAAAGAAGATATTATTAGGATATAAATTATCTATGCAGCATATCCTTATATTAAGAAAAAAGAATTATTACATTCATTAATACAGCCAGGAAATATATAAATACACTTTGAAATACCACAATTACACCTTCAATGTCTCAAGGAACCCCTACATAAAATTTTTCATACATCATCTCTCTCTTTTACACTTAAAGTAGATAAATTGAAATATGCAATTCAGCTTCCTATATTATTAGCAAATATTGTGTGCCTTCATGGAATTAAAATCCTCAGGAATTCTTCGATTCTCTTTGAGAATTATTTATTGAATAAAGACGTATCGATATGCATAACAACAATAGAAATGATTGTAGAAGGTGAAATATTGCAGCATATTTATTCGTGCCGTCAATTATTGATATAATTTGGCAAAGGGCCTTGCATGGTAAAGATTATTCTACTTCTAAATGATTTAACTGGTTGAAGACTTTGATATAATGCCCAGGAATATGCCATACGTGTGTAGTGCAATTACAAATATGAAAATAAAACACAAAAATAAATGCATTTACATGCGATTAGTCTATTCATCCCTATTTCTTGTGGAACCCCGATTAAGCAAATTTGCTCCAACATTATATAATGGCAGTTGAATTGAACTGTAGATTTTTTATCTTCAATCGACCTCACCTGTGTCAACGCCCTTCTATGCTCCATACTGATGTGACCATGTTGCTGTATGACTGAGGCAGACCCAACAGGTGCTGATGCCATGTTCTGACCAGTCGATATATCATTCATTTGAACATGACCTACGTGACTGTGGTGAACTGGAATGGACACGTTTTGTGTAGGGAATGGTGGACTATAAAAATCAAATTAAAAATCAGATATATTCTGCTCCGTTTACGATTACAATACACTTGAATTGCAATAATTCTTAATAGAATCAGTTTATTCGGATGCTGACCTTGCAGTTGTTGCATGATGTATGGAACTCATAGAAGGCAAATCCATATTGGAAGCCTGACTGACAGCAGCTGCATTCATGAAAGCCTGTGCCAGAGCAGCTTTCTGTGCTTCCACTACAGCTTGCATTGTATTGAAATGTAGTCCGGCTGGAGAGGAAAAAATTCAGTTTCGATTGGCAAATTTTCATTTCCGTTTTTAATCCATTTATATAATGTATAGTCGACAGCCGATTAATTCAGGGCGATAATGCAAAGCTCATTATTCGATAATAATTAATGGGTCAATATGACTATCGGTACATCCATAATATTGACCTCTTTGGTGACCCTTATTTAGATGGACTATGTACAAAGAACTAACTATATTACATTCCTAATATCTTAACACTACAATAAAGCCGCTTTGCTAGGCAAATTTAATACAAATCAATCAAACTGGTACCTACTAACTCATTGAAAGTTACCTATTGCACAATCACAAAAAACTACTTCCACTACTGCATCAAAACTATAAAAAATCTGTCAAATTCAACCAGTTTTCGTAATGTTATTTAGAAAAAATTACAAAGCATTATTACCTTGGTTGTACATATTGAAACAACCCTATGATACTGAAAGTACGCTCCCAAATAGTTTGCTACTGTACCGAGCCTGGCTAATGCCTACTAACAGGATGTCATTGATAACTGTTTCCTCTCAAAATCAAAACAAGATTCGTTGCATAACGCTGCCTGCAACTGTACCATCAATCACATGTGACAGTAATATCGAAAAACGAAAGCACTTGCAAACATTACTTCACCAATTGAAAGGTAAACATTCACAAAATAGCCAAATTGAAATCGGAACTCTTAAACCTGGAACTTCAAAATACCTAGAAAATAGTAACTTGCCAATTCTAAAAAATTTGTCAAATGATGTAATTATGTAGTTATATATCATGTGACGTCAATATCGAACATGATAAGATATGTAATATGCAAAAGTTATACTTAAAGTATAAAGGAAGTGATAGCAATTTTAGTGCGAAACGATGGATATTTGACCCGTTGATATTCTAAGTAATCCCATTGATCAAATTTGCTCTCACCACAGAGACTAATTTAGAAAAAAAACAGACTCACGTGCAGAGAAAGGCACAATGGATGGACTGATAAGAGAGCCTGGTCCTGATAATGGTGATGTTGCCCCAAGACCAGCAAGTCCTGATAAAAAACCGGGCGATGGGATCGGAGGCAAGAACAACTGTCCATTCGGTAAAGCCACAGGAGAGGGCAGCGTCGGTGTGAGGGTTATGACGTGAACCGGTTGCTGTATGAAGTATTGTCGATACTGTTAGATGCATCTTGCCATCAAATAAAGTTAAAGTATCTTCGAAAAATAGCTTTAAAAAAGCTATATATTACTGCTGGTGTTTTTATTAATCTTAAAACTTGCTTTTAAAGCAATAATTCAACCCAATTCAATTGGTTTTAAAATAAATCTGCTTTAATCTGGAGTAAATTTATGTGACATCAAATGAAATATACTTGCTTACATAACTCACCGACTGCGCACATGAGAAACCTGTTGGGGTTCTTGCCTTGTTGTTATTGATAACAAGTGATGGCACAGACAACCTGGCCTTCTGAAATTGAAATACAATTATCTAATTAACAATAGTATCTTGATGAGGTTCTTTTTGCATTCTTTGCTTGGTTATATATTCATAACTTCACATTAGCATCTCACAATGGAGAAAAATCAACAATGCCAAATTAAAACTTGCAATGTGATTTCCAGGAGAATGTAAAGTGTAACAAACGGCATACCTCCTTTTTACTTTGAGTTTGAGTCCTGAATTCTTTATCAAACGGATTGTTTATATTTATATCATCAAACAGTCCAGTCTCCTTTCCAAACTGCAAGAATTTTGTTGGAGTCGGCGTTTCATCTGAAAAGAGTGAAAGTTTGGGATATTTCAAGACCGGATTAAAATTATTAACTGAATTGGGTTATGTGATCATAAATTAACATGTTTTTTATACTTCATATCATATCAAATAGCTTATGCATAGTCTCATTTTGAATAAGTTACATATTCAAAGTTAAAGAGGAATGTTTTTCATACCGACAGGTATATCAGTGAGACCGGCTCTATGAGCACCAAGCTTCAGTGTCATTTGATGCTTTTGTCTATGCACGGAGAGATCATTTGCATTTGTGAACTTCTGTGAAAAAATCAAGACAATATTTCTATTTAATAGATTTAGCATGTTTATCAGATAAGTTACTGTTTTGAATAATTGGCAGTATCAAACATGTGTAAAGGTCAATGAAGTTCTGTAAATTATACTGCATGTTTTCAAACTAATTCCTAAAAATATGAGTAGAATTCGAGTAGAATTCAAACAATGTTGAACGAGGACAAACACAACTAGCATCATGACCTACCGCACACAATATGATTTTATGGTTATGGTTAAATGGTTAAAGTTCCATCAACAACATTAGGTATGTCTGTATCGGAATTATAATTCATTCAGGATAAGGTAATGATGGATGGTGGGAATGTGGATATTTAGGATGAGGCTGAGGGGAGGTTATAATGTTTCTCTATTCCCATGTCTTACCACCTGAGAGTCTTGGAAAATTTGGAATGCATATATATTTTTTCTTCTAAGAACTTTCTAATAATTAGAATATTCGTCGACTTTATAGCCTTAGGATGTAAAAATACACGAAAAAAGACTGGTGTTTGTTCATCGATATGCAGAGGCCAGTATTACATGACATTTGTTTACATAAGGACATGATAATGAGCACACTGTCTTATAATATTGACATCCTTCTCACAATAGACAAAGGTTTATTTCAAAAGTTAAAAAACACAGGAAGCCCTGGAATAGAATAAACAGAAGTCAATAGACATAAATGACAATAAAAATTGAATTTACCTGGTAGCAACCAGAGGCCGAGCAAACATAAGTGGCAGAATCACTTGATGCCTGATCATCAGCATCACCGCTTGCTTTAGACATAGTTGAGGATAGATTCTACGGCGATTCAATTACGTAAAAACCATCGAACAATTTACAGGCACTATGGACCTGAGTAAGTCCTAATTCAGTAAACAGAAAATACATTGACTCAATATAACACTTGATGATGTTAAAATCGAAACAGTAAATACTAAATACCGGTGATTCCTTTGCTTTACGGGTCATCCAACTGACTACTACCAGTCAAAAATATGTCGGGCATTATTAAAACGTAAAATATCTACTTTCCAATTTGAATGTTATGGAACAATATATCTCCAGGGCTACACGAAAATGCAGTCAAGGACGAAAATGGGCAAAAAAACAGTTGTTCGGTTAGGGTAGCTTAGGTTCGGTTTGAGGGGTAGCGTTACCTAGCACTTTCTCCCAGCAAACCTAATTGAGTGTTTTCGGAGGAACAACACTATTAAATTAGTACCCTAGCTTCAACCACCACTCATCAGTCACCTTGATGTTGCTATGGCAAGCCCCAACAATAACCCTAAACTAACCTAACGTAACTGGGTTTCTGGAGAGACTGAGCCTGTACCCTGGATACTTCTGGCCAAAAATTATTTGCATCCCCAAATCAAAAAACCAAGTCCATGACCCAGAAGTACAGTTGCCCCAAATACACTTCTACATTTCAGAATTACCTACTGGTACAACAAAAATTACCATATTTTTATCTGACAGACCGTTCATTCATTATCTGTCTCCAGTAACTCGCTGATTAAAACGAAATTAGTCGCCTGTCAGTAATACTGAAGTTTAATAAATAACTTTGAGCTCGATTTTCACGAAGTAATAAGCTTTCAACTGAATCTTTAAGCAAGGTAATCTGCCTCCAAACATTCTAGGTGTATTGGGGCTCTCTAAATGATATTAGGACTAAAGTTCAAAAGGGAACTTGGACATTTTAACTCATTTCGAGAAAGTATGGAGAAAGTAATGTGGAAGAACAAATGTAACGTAGTAAAGTAACTGAAAAAACAAATTTAGTGGTATATAGTGACAGCTAGTGGCAAAAATGTTACAAGACAGTTGACTCCACCGTTGATTTGATGAAAAGTTAACAAAATCATGGATTAATATTGATTTATAGGAAAACGTGACAGGAAATTTACAAATACTGTGCTGGTCAATGTAGTGGCGCTAAACAAGGTTATATTATATCCCCAGAGAAAATCTCTCGGTATTGTAGGAATGCAAATAGGCACATTAGCATTTGACGCAGGATTTACCCAATAAGTTATGATTAACTTGAAAATTTACTAACATAGAATATTTTCGTCGTGGTAGAGCATTAAATAAAGACCTGCGACCGCAAAAAAGGCAGAATGCCAAACGCAACACTCATTCTCCAATGAAGTGTAGAGATTAGGATTTGTTTTGCAGATAGAAAACGTGTGCACTCAAAATAGAAGTTTATAAATTATGTAGGGTCGTCTTTGCGCCACCAGACCGCGAAAATGTAATTACAGTCGGTCACTGTTGTTAGGAATAATCAGTTCGGAAATTTATGATGCAGTATATATGGGCTTATTGAACTATCTGCCGTAACGTAGGGGTAGCACTCTGCTGAAACTTATTTACCTGCAATTTTATTTTAGTTTGCAATATGTAAAAATCTACCCGAATTATTACAAATTTAGAATCTATAACCTAATCCAAATACGCCTAATCCATTATCTAGAATTTAACGATAATCTTGATATTTCCTCAGATTTGCTATGCGCTATAATTCGAAATTGAAGCGACGCTATTTTATTGAATAGTTTTGGACAGAAAGCTTGTAACTAACCTGTATTAAGGAGAGGTATCCGGAACTTTAATTGCTAATATAAATATATAGATAGATATTTCAGCACGACTGAAAAAATAATCAGTACAAATATTGACATTCGGGACAGCAAAAAGTTAAACAATGGAGTAAATAGAAAAATAGAAATCTCAATTAAAATGACAACTCAAATCGCATTTCTCCCTCGCAAAATGTAAATTATTGTATAGTTAATCCCGCAGTCAAATCTCGTTGACTCTGTTTTCTATAAAGTTTCTATAAGCGCGGTTCAATCTGATGTCACACTGAAGAATACACCAACTCAGCATCATTTTTCTTCACAGAATTTCAAGCAGCTGGCTGATAGCTTCAGATTTGAAATAGTGATGAAACCTTGAAAGCATCATCCGTTTTCCCAGTTACATCGTTTTCATCATATGTAAACCAACACTCATGAGGTTTCTTTGTATAAGGATCGGCGATGGATATCTTATCTACCGTAATGTTATGTTTCCTGTTCAGATAACAACAAGAAGCGATAAATTAATACAATACTGGATATATTGATTTCTAAAAATTGACTACCTGTATTGCAACAGATTGTGTTTTCCAGGCCTACGTAGCCTGGCAGACGGATAACGTGACTTTTTAACAGTATCAACCTCATTTTTTATATCGTTAGGAAAGACTCCAAACAGACCAGTCATATAAGGTGACAGATTTTCTTGGCCAACGACGACCATATCCAAGTGGTCTATCAGAGAAACTCGATTTTTTTCGGGTGGAAGATCTTTGTTTCGCTTCAAGTTTATCTGGAGGAAACAAAGATAGATCATGTTTATTTTATAACATTCAGTAAATTAGGTAAGGTCTGAGTTCCAAATAATATCTTACCACGAAAGTAACCGTCTCATTTAATGTTATATTGACAAACGAATGGACTTTTGTGATGTTATATATAACTATGCCGACATGTCCACGGACAAATGTTTTAGCATCATCTGATGCCGCGAAAATAACTTTTTTAGGATGCTTGTGATCTGTTTCATCTATTATCAATACTTCTTTAGGAGTTACCTAGAAGAGAGGATATTTACAATCAAATACCGTTCAGCCTGAGTTACAAATGGATCCAAGGCACATACAGCTATTTTTAACTTCTCCTCAGTGAAAACAAATCCTAGCTTCACAAAGAATGATTCAATATCTCTATTGCAAAGATGTTCGCCATTTTCCTTTGCAGATTCATTCACATCTTCGTCGATATCACTACATTCACTGTTCTTACTCTTATGAGTCGCACTTGGTCCGTATTTAATCTGACCATTAAGAACAACGCCGTGGTCAGTGTCCTCCAGCAAATTGTATATCTAACGGGAAAAATTCAGCATTGGTTATTTAAAAGATGAAGATTTTAGGAGATTTCTTCCACATCTAATTGAGAGAAATAATTCACCTCTCCATCAGTTCCGTTCCAGGTGAAACAAACTGTGATATTATGGCCCAATTCGACTATGAAATGAGGGTCTCCTTCGAATACCCAAGGTTTTGAACTTTCTGGAAGCGGATTAACTATGCTCGGTGGCTCCTTCTCTTTTGGATTATCAGTAAGGACATCAGCTACTCCTTCATCATCCGGCGGTGGTGCTATAGGGTCGTCGGGTATTTGACTTTCATCTCTGGTTTGATTTTCCGGTCGTTTTACCACAAGAGATGTAACCGGCGAAACTAGGTGAAATCTATATTTAAACAAAGAAATAATAATAGTTTAAAATCTACTGAAAAACAACTGTCGCATTTAGATAAATAGTCTGAAAGTATGCCTACTCTAATGATATGTCAGCAGCTTCGTCTGTTAACTTTTCATTGTCGTCAGGGTCCGTATTCTGTCTTACTTTCATTAACGTCTCCTCTAGTTTTGCTATTCCATATCTGGAAAATGATTTCCGTTATTTTATTTTTTTAAGAAGCTCCGCAGATGGTGTTTGGGAACTTATATAGATTCGTGTATGCTTGATCACCCTCTAGCGGCGAATTCATTCACTTGTTCTCCTTCCAATCTTGTGCATTGAGAAACATTGTGAAGAATTGGAAATCTGTATGTGTTCTCGATTCTCTTGAAAGTTTTACCTTGAAATAATATGAATGTCAGAGCTTTATAACTTTAGTGAATGAACTGCAGTGTATACAATGTAAAAGATAAATTGGTAAGAGAGTATAGACCTGTAATTTTAACGTCTAGAAAATCCCCGATCATGTTATCCGCCAATCGACCAAACACAGCAACTTCGCCACCGCTAACCAAAGCCAGACCAGATCGTTTTGTTGTATAATTTACTTGTGAGGGAGAATAGGAGAAATCAACGTCAGTCATTATAGGAGAACCAAGTTGAGCAATGAAATTTTGTATCTGTAAACCAGTAAAAATATGGATAATTGAAATATAGGAACTTTCCTCCTTCGAACGATTTTTCTTTACCTGTAAATGACTGTCCTCGTCTTCAAAGATAATTCTCCATTGGCCGTGATTATCTCGGGTTAACCGCTGCAAAAAATCAATATCCACGTTTTTCCCAAAGCCGATTGCATTAACTCCGTACCTTGATAAAATATATTAATTTTTTAATATATTTCGGCAGATGACCAACCAACATGTACGACTTTTGAGTAGGTTTCGATGACTTGAATAAAATAAAGCTATATAAGATTTTTTAGAAATGATATGCCAAGTCTTAGATTTTAAAAGCAATTCTAAACAGTCAAATTTATATCATTATAACAAGGCAAGTGATATAATGTATTCTACTGTATTAATCAATTACTCGAGTTAATTGGAATTTAAAATATTGCAAAGTTGTAATACATAGATACAGAAATTGCATCCTCGAGGCATATTTCAACATACCCTCTTTGGTTTGCGACTTCAACCGCTTTTAGAATAGCCGCTGATGATTTGATGCCCATCGTTGGTTTTCCGTCGCCAAGAAAAAAGACAAAGTCTCTATATGGGCTGACGTCGATACGTCTCTTCCACTGTTCTTTTTTCGAACCTTCATTGCAGGAAATTACAAAATGATGCAATTAGGCAACATCCGGTAGCTTCCAGATGAAGTAATTAAACCTTAGCACGCACCCTGTTCGAGCAATTTTAATCCCGTCATTAGCGCTTCGTGTATATTTGTTTTGCCTTCGGGGTCAAAGCTTTCGATGTATTTCTGTGCCGATGCTTTAGCGGTTGCTGTCGCAGCTATCAGTCCGGTATTTTTCCATTTACGAACAACTGATTCGAATTGGACCACGTTGAACAAATCCTGAGATTAGGTAACGACAGGATAATAAGTTTATATCTTTATACGACTTTTTTGAATTACAGTAACATAATTTCGTATAAGTGGTAGCGCTTTTGAATAAATTGATCAAAAGATATATCGTATAAAACAATTCAAAAATTTTCATCAGTAAACCCAATAACATGGAAAATAAAACCCAGGTGAATAGAGATTAGTAAAGTACTTTGTGAGGATCGATAAATTGCATTGTAAATGAAGTTAGTTCAGTTCGTCGAAACGCTGCGATGTCGTCATCTATGTCAACTATAACCTAAGGAAGCTTACTCGTTTCGATAATCCCGCAAGAATATTCCTCATCGCTATTTTCACTTGATTTATTTTATTTCCAGCCATGGAACCAGAAACATCTAGCACGAACACTATACGTCGCACGAGGTTAGGACTGTTAGGTGAAAAGAAGGTGGCAAAATATCTGGAAAATATAATGTAATAAAGTTTAGTGTGATTTAAATACATTGATAAAATTCAACCGATACTTACTTTCCACCTATAACAGAAAGGGTTCCGCTGTCACCTCGATCAACATCGTAATGCAGAACAAACACTGTTCTTTCTGCTGGCGCTACAGAGCGTTTTCCTCCGTCAGCAACAGATTTATATGTGATTCGAGCAATATTACTGTGAATAATCAGTTTGGATAACATTACTGTATGTCATACTGTATATATGTCATAATCGTATTCACTACTCGATTACAATCAAATTACATTAGACCACTTAGATTACATGATACTGAGCACGTCAATGGACGTTTTGAACATTTCACATACATAAATATAATAAGCGATTGGAATAAGTTTGCAAAGTTTTTTTTATATATCTTGAAACACTGTCACCATTTCTGAACGGTTTTGTACTAGATTTGGCACGGAGGGCCCATAACAATGCACGAATAATAAAAACCTGGGTCCTGGGTTCCCAGATCATTCAGAATCTTTTATCTCCACCTAGCTGTTAAGAATCTTGATATATCTGGACACCATTTGGTATACAATGGTACATAGATATACTTGCAATAGCTTTCCCGTTCAATGACTGTACTGTTAATACGCCTTGATTCAAAAATTTCAATTAATTACCCATTCTTCGTCATAGTTACATCCGGAGGAGCAAAATCTTTCCTTCCGAGGAATCGTACTTGTCCGATATAGGACATCCGACCAGCATGCTCCATAGGAGGAACCTGGATAGAATGCAGTACTGTGTTGAAATCATTATTGGAAATGTTATCAAATGAAATACGCTAATGACCTTAAATTAAATTAGAATATATATATGGAGAATCCACACATATCCGCAGAAACGCTTTATCAGTTATTACTCAAACCACAAAATTTCAAATGACCTGATGTCTGAACTGAGAGACTATTACAAATTTCATTATAATAGGTATGGTGTATATGATATTACCTAAATACTATCACAAGTGTTCAGTTCAAAAGCCTGTTCAATAGAAATAATACGTAAAAGCGTACCTGTAAAAATGTTAGATTCGAGCGAGCACAAATATAGATATCCACGGTCAGGTCATGAATAAGATAATCTCTCGTGAGAACCAATGTGTTAGTATACCTGGAAAATAGAGAATATTGATAAAGTAAGAAAGATATAATATAATTATTATACTCGAGGCTTGAGCGTACGAAGATTGTTGTATTTTGGAAACATCGACAGCATTCCAATCAGTTCACCAAGTATCGGCAATGAAAGAGAATACAATCATCATTATAAGTAAAATATGCCTGAAGCAAGAACCTGATATAGTGATGACACCATCTTTTTATAAATGCTAAAAATGTCATAGACAGGTAAACTCGCATAAACCCGTTGGACGGGCGTGGTTCTGATGAACAAAAAGTAATGCAACATCGTTGAGTACAAATGGACAAGAGATCGTTCACGTGGAAGGGGTAGAAAATTGTTTGAAAAGTGGTTTGGGTCGGGTTAAGGAAAATTTGGGATGAGTTTTTGGTTCGATTTGAGTTCTTGAGAATAATGAACCGAGGATAAATAAGTTGCAAATAAAATCATAACTGGCATTGGTCCTTAACAGCAGCATCATCATCAACAGATGAAGAAGGAATAAGGAAGAGCTGCTATGACAATATATAAGATCCAAAAAACTGAAAGCAAAACAACGAAGAAACTATAAAAATGACGATTTGAAAGTACTCACATATCTGGATGTTGGTTCATAAAGGACAGTTAATTAAATTATTTCATCATTCAATCTAGTTACAATTAATTATGGAATTAAAATTCACCTTCCCAGACGTCTTTGTAGAAGCTGCTGGTAAGTAATTTGGAAAGAAACAGTTTTCCCAGGCTGCAGTAAAACGCTAGTGAAAAAAGTTTTCGCCAAATCTTTCGTTGAGCTGACAAATCCCATTGTAATGCCTTGTATCTGGAGTAAAAATGTTTCCAGTTTATATTTTCACGCGGAATGTTCAATGCAAATACTAATGACGGTGAATTTGCGTTCTGAAGATAATATCTACTTGGATAGATGAAGAAGAAAAAAACGTTACGTAGCTGAGGTTACAGTAATCTCTTTCTAAAAATCGGAGACAGACAAAGAACGAACTCGAAGATTGGCTGAAGATAATATTTTTCCGTGACTTGTTTGTATATGTTCCAAATTGACCTCCAACGCTTGTAAAGCATTTCGACAATCGCAAAATATATCATATATGAGATCAAAATAAAAATAAACATACAGAATTTTCTTAACTCAAGACAGGCAAGCACTGTACATAGATAAAATTTTACATTTGAAGTTGAGACATCTCAGTGATTAGGCTTATATAATTGTGTTCCTTATTACCTAAGCTACACGATAACATATCAGCATTCGTGAGACAATCTTTCTTTGCGGAAATATTAATTTCAATAGCTGTGAAAGTCGTTGAAATTCGACGCTATAAATGTGAATGAGATACTTTGAGAGCTTTAAGCAGGTTTAAGTTGAAATTAAACCGAATAACCTTTACTGAATTACTAAAATTTCCACAGAATGTTGATATGATATCAAGGAAATTGTGTGTGAATCTTATCATTATTGGGTAGAAAATAATCGATCTACAAGTCAGTCTACACACCAGCACCTCCCCCTCGAGACGGAGACGAACATTTATTTCAAAACATTCATCCTAAAAATGAGAAAAAATATAATCCTCTAACCTCAGAACGTTCGTATTTTTCTTTGACGTATTCTTTTTTTTGAACCTCGCCAACGTAGTCGATTCCATTTAGCGTCATATGAAATTTTGTTATATAGGCTTGTCTTGGAAAAATTGCTCTGAATTCAACCTATAAAGAAAATATTGAATATACTTCTCAATACACGTGATAATGTTAAGTGTATTCCCTTGATACCATTGACTTTAATATTAGTTTGATTGGAAACTTGTAATTGTATAATTGTA
Source organism: Halocynthia roretzi (assembly GCA_013436055.1). Classification (NCBI taxonomy): domain Eukaryota; kingdom Metazoa; phylum Chordata; class Ascidiacea; order Stolidobranchia; family Pyuridae; genus Halocynthia; species Halocynthia roretzi. Next base: position 27,779 of record QRAM01000464.1, on the reverse strand, counting down.
GTACCTCTCGTGGTACAGTGTCATGATTGTAAACTTCACTGGCGATAGTTGTATCAGCTAGACAGGATTGGATAATGGACTTGATGTTGATTTTTGTACGTAGAGCTGTAAATTGAAATAATATACTTTTCAATTTCATTATCAATAGTGATAGTGATATCGATTATGTTTGGAATTGCAAATAATTTGTCGACATTTGTTTGACTTGGTTTTCTGGCCGCTAGGAGGCGGAATTATAGATGTTAGTATTCTACAGTTAGAATATATTTCTACTTAATGTAGCATCGTGGAATATGCTTAGTCTGAAAACGGATCCCTTCTGCTGAAAATAAACTGCGTTGTTCAAAAAATACACCTGATTAAATCGACGCTACAATAAGAAAGAAATTGTTGAACAAAGAATTTTTATCACGAACGCTAGTAATGTAAACCCACGAAAGGTCAAATGAAAGTTTAAAGTTTAAAGAGATGGAGGGATAATCTAAATTCAGTAGTATACACGAACCTGCGCGATGGATGGATTATGAATTGTAACAACTACAGTCTTGAGTACTATCCTGAAGTCTATCTATTAATTTAAAAACTGAATAGATTACAATTTTTATCTCAAATATAAGTAGCTTTCATTTTACGTATGCTGTAATAACAAATAGGAAAAATTGGGAAATTTTACCAATTCTGAACTGAGCACGAAATCCCCTTTTGTGGAAGCTGTTATCCGATTTGAAACTTAAAAATAGCTGGCTCTTCGATGACAAATATGGCGTTGGTAGATGAATGTTGCCATAAAGGGTCTTTAGAACGGGGGCCGATGAGTTTTCTCCATCATAGATCTATAGGACATCATAAAAAAACAGTGGGTACAATAAATCTTGCTATGTCGGTTAATCTAGTAACCCTTTGAAAAGCATCATATTTTCAACCATACTTGGTGTTCTCTTGATACTTAGAACGGTGGTATATGAAAGGGTTAAAGACAGCATTGCGTTTTTTTATTTAGGCTGAGCAATGCACAATTGACAATGTACACAATTTAGGAAACGACGAGAGCAGGTAACTATGCAGCTTTGGCCTCGGGCAACGTTGTTGAGATATTAAGCATTGTGTGTACGCAAGCTACTTTAAGGAGCGCAGATAACGATCTCTCTGGGTAGTGGACGTCCTTGCAAAGGGTTGCTGATACAGGGACTTTAATGCTACCTATCGAGTGCGGAATCGTGTTCTTTTATATGAAGAAATAATCGGAAAAATGTCCTTGAACTACATTGGTTGGACTGTTCCGTAACGAGCTCGGAGTAGTTTAGTTGTTTGACACGGCAAGTCGAATAAATGCTGCATTATCATTTTTTGATACTCATATGTTGTATGTCAAGACTACATACCAAATTTAAGTTAGATGAACTTGTTGCCCATTTCTATTCACCGGTCGTAAATATATCTCAACAAATTTCAATTTTGAATATATTTTAATTGTTAAAGCTTAACTAATATTTCAGTGAACAAAAAAATATTATCCAACTTTATTGAATAATTGTTTAATAGATATTTAGTTTTATCGAACTTGAAAAACCTATCTAGCGTCTATATAGTCTAGACGCCAGACCACAAGAGTTCTAACCCATGGGCAATGCTATAATCTGGCTATACGTGTATTACGCATAAGACTTACCGTCAAAATGTCGTATACTGATTCGATATCAAGTACTGAAAATTTCAGTTCGATTTGATTTCCTTTGTCTGCCCAGAGATGCCACGTACAGTTAAGGCTGTGATTGTATGGCGTTGGAAAATTAGGCGTCATTATAGTCTGTGCTGCTAAAGCGGCCTTAAGGTCAAAGTTGCATGACGAATCTGATTGACCGCGAATCACCGGAATCATTGCTAATCAAAATATTAAAATAGATTATCGTTTATGCATTATCGGGCTACTTTCAATGCTGAAGCAGTTCGATGTTATGTCTGTTTCGAATTGCTAGCTTTTAATTATAAACATAGAAAATTAATGGCAACAAAACTATATTTAACAATATAAACGTAAGGATTATTATTTTCAAAGAGACAAATTCATAGACATCATTTTGAACATTTTACGAAACAAAATACAGTTCAATGAACCGACGTAAAAAGACGAAAACCATGGCTACGGAGTAGATACGAGAGATTTGGGAGTGCTTTGAGCTCGAGTTCATGTTTATATTTCTCGATTTTATCACTTATTAAACCAATTTATTCCTGACTTAGCATTTTAGGCGTGTTTTTAGAATTAGGATCCTGTGTGAAGTTGATTAAAAGAAAGATGAAAAAAATGATTAAAATACTATAGAAAGTTCTTACCTAGCACTACAGCAAATAAAAGTAAGTTTTGCATCCGTCTGATCATCCTCTCCCTTATTGAATCACTAGAGGAAGAAAACTTTCTTTTTTATAATATTCAACTAAATACTGCCATAACTAGATTACTAAATAACTAAACAATAACGGAAGTATATAAAGTTACAACGAAAATTCTCTCATCTATCTCTTTCACTCATAAGAATACAAAACTGCAGCTGTAAAAATCGAACTAAGAGCATACTGCACCCCCTATTCTAAACTGTCTTGGGATTAATATCGTACTTGAACATATTGACTAACTTTTGCGAAACCATATCCCTCACGAAAGCAAGCAGAAAACATTTAATTCTCTCTACAATGAAGGTCGAATTTCACAAACAACCTTGGTGTGCTTTGAAATATGAAATCGCGTGAGTGGAGTATAATATTCATGGAATAAGCCAGAAATACATTTTTCCGAAGCGCCCTGAGGCTGGACGACGCCTGCCGTCCTTCAATCTATGCACCAAAATGATTTGTCGTTTCAACCGCGCTAACTTTTGCGTTTTCAGAAATGTATGTAGATGGAATGATAGATAGTACCATGCTCATTATGTCGTTTCTTAGTCGTCATTTTCTAGAATCAATGTCATCATGTGGAATGGGACGATTGATTTTCAGTGAATTATACTACCCCACTTACTGCACCCACGATTAACGCTATTTGACCAAAACAACGCCGGTTGCTGGGAATTCGTATAAGAGATTCTTCAACTGTATTCTCATTACGGGTCTGTGGTTTATACGACAAAATACTTGTATATCAAACCATTCAAATCATTACCATTCTACGAAGCGATTACATAAATTTCAGCACTTTTTATACAGCCGTAATTGTGGAAGGTAAGGGCAGAGAGGTCAAACTGACACTTTTGTCACTAGTTGTTGAGGATGAAGTAACGCACGAGAATCTATAATTGGCAATTTACGTTCTACTATCTACACAAGACAGTCAAGCGCAATGTATCTAAAAGAAAGCGGCGGCTCACGACAAGGTTATCATCGTAAATTTCATTTTTACAGTACAGTAATTACAGAAACATGACTAATAAAGGATTCTCTCTAGGACTCGATTAGAAAATAGTTTTGAAAATAAGATTTCGTTTTTACCGTTTTTGATATCTGTGATTCCGTATCAGGAAGGTAAAAGGTTAGAAAAAACAATAATTCAAGAAGGAGAACCGTTATTTCCAGCAAATTTGTACGAACGACTGGCCATATCGATATAATAGTAGTCCAGTGCTGTGAAAGGATAATTACCGAATATTGCAATAGGTAATTTTTGGGATGGAGGCACTGCTATATATTAGAATTATTATCCCAAGCTCTACCCGGAGAGTATCTTAACCTGTATTGTAACTTGATGATCTGCTTAAAGGCAGATTTACGAACTTGCGGCAACCTAGGCTAAACTAATAACTTAGCCACCGAATTTATAGAAACGTTTGTAGTTTCCAATATTCAATATATATTTTACTGTAATTATATTGTAATGACTGGATGTCGTCAAATATTACATAATATCATAATATTGAGGGTGAAAATAAACGTAACCATATAGAATAAAAACAATGTGGCAAATCACGATGTCCACAGAGGGTCGTACGCTGGCAGAATGCGCAACAAATTAGTTTCAGTGGACCCCCCCGCTATCTAGCGCTGACTAGCGGGAATCGTCAAATGCATTTGTCGTTGCGTATCCTCCATAACTTGCATTTGAACTGTTTTGCTTAATTTAAGTTGAATTGCCCCAGCTTACTATATATAAACAATGAATGGGTAGTATAGTCGTCTTTTATATCCGCAGTTTCAGCTGTCGGCGATAGCGATCCGTAAGTTTCATTATGGCGGTACATTTGATACAGCATAATCAATGTAGTTGCGTTATTAAGGACCTTGTCAACTGTGACAAGCACTTCATATCATCATAATAGACATCTACATTATCATAGTATTATTCTCATCATCATCATGGATCATCGCAGTGAAGAGAAAAGAGTTAATGAGTAGCCACACTAGCCTAAGATATTCTTTAATGAATGATTTTTCATTTCAAATCTTACCATATGCACGTTAAAGTTACGAAATATAGTGGGTTCGCTACTATCCGCAGTATACATTACATATAGCACAATGTCATCGACAGTCTTTCATTTCATTTTCGTAATTTCTACCATTTCAATGTGCCTGTAGCAAGAATTCAAACAAACAGACTGTATATAATACCTTGCCGAAATACCCTAAAGTAAATTCCATTCACGCGCTCTATACATATGTATCTTCATCTCTTTCTGGAATATAGAACTGACTATGTAGAACTCACTGGAACCGACAGCAAATATCATCTAACATTCGCATAATTCTCAGCGAAAACAAGATACTAACAAACCAAACCAGACAGGTCTCAGGTGAAATTACAGAGAAGCTTGATAATATCATTTTTTTGTTACAAATGGTGATTACTGGTTCAGACGATTGGGGTAATCAGTAATAATTGTATTATAAAAGCTTAATTACCTCGAAAATCACAGCAAGACTGTAGATGGAGAGAATACTGTATCCACTGATGAATTACGAGTTAAAATTAGAGTTGGTTGATGAATATGTTGCAGTACAGTACATAAATATTTCAGTAATTGACAGATATCATGTCTGGTATGATGACCATGATATGATTTTTGAATCAACATACCTCGCTGTACCACGAAACGCTTTCAGGAAATGGCAAATTATAACTCACTATGTGGCTGTGATGAATAAATTCAAAACAGTTTGTTTAATTGTCCTGATCCTACTTACCACATCCCTTTCCGTTTCTAATAAATTCCAATTACTAGCTAGAAAAATCACGTAATTATAAACTAACCTTATAACCACCCAATGAACAGACATAAATATTGTTCAAATTCTTATTATTTAATCAGTCGTAATTTCAACACCGAAACATTTGTATTATAGCAACACAAAAGTAGGAAATTGGGCAAATAAAATAGATTAAGTAAAAGTCCAAACAAAACCAAAACCATTCCATTTCGAAATTTATTGATTCATCTCTAGCTAAAACAAACAATTACTGCACTATGTACCAGCTATACAGTTGCTCATATATGATTCGCATATGCTCGAATTTTCGCTCTTATATTTTCAAAGAATCGAAATTCAAACATTGCGTTCATCTGAGTACAATATCAAATCATTTTATGTAGAATATAATAATAGATGTAAACGTAAATAAACGACCAAGAACGGAAAATTTTGTAGTTAGAAGTTGCGTGAGTACTGTTTGAGATTGTGATTCCTTTTACATACATATCCAATTGATTCAATAATGTGTACTGCTATATCTAATTCTATACAACGTGAAATTGATGATTATGATTGAGTTATTGTCATTTATGGTTCAACTTCATCTTCGGGGATATTTTGGATGCTGACTGTGATTTGGGCTGCACTGAACCAACTGGTTGTATCGTCTTCGTTGGGAAGATAATCCAAACTGAAATGGACCTATTCAATAGAAACAACAAGTTATCTTCAATTCCATCGATTGATTTCTCAATATGTGATGAAATAGTACTGAATAAATTTTACCTCCTTCATTTCATCAACTCCTTGTTCGTTCTTGAATCCGCTGAGAGTCCAGGTAGTGCTACCGTCGGTTTCTACTTCGTATTCACTGTCCATGGTGGTGAACTGGATTGGAATAAATCAAATTTAGTAACAAGGTTTCGCTTTGGAAGATTCATAATTTGTAAATTGAATAAAGTTGCAATACTTACATTGAAACGAGCAACTGGTGCTGGAAGAGTGATGGTGAGAACATCTCCCACGTGGAATCCTGGTCTGTAGAAAACGTTGGAACTGGCTTCCTTCTCCAAGTTGTTTTGTGGGAAAGAGTACACAGTAACTAAAAACATAGTTTACCAATCAGTATCATGTAATACCATGAGTCAATAATTCCAAGCCAAAAGAATTTCAAGTGACTTACTATCTTCAACATCTCCGGGGTCGCATCTGAATTCGATTTCAGAAACGTTGAAAATGTTATCACGTTCGTAAAGGATAAGGGCATTGATAGTTCCATTGACAGCTTCCCAATCAGCAGGAGCAGCAATTTTGTAAACACCTTCAACTGGGTTACTTTGTTCGCCTGGGACGATGTGACCATTCATTACCTAGAGAAAATTAAAAAAAGGTTTATTTTTTTTCTTTTAGCAGTCACTAATTGGTTGAATTACGAGAGAGAATGGAACTGGTTGAATATTTTTTCCATTTTTTCTTTTTCCCAACAGTTAAAGAACTTTTCTCTCGAAAATATGTTTTTTTCTAAATTATTTTTATTCGGTTTCGAAATATCTCTTCCTCGTCTTATATTTTTTCTGACAATATTTAATTGGAAACACGTAAGTTGCTTACGTGGAAGAGATCTACTGATTCTGGGAGATCGACAACGCAAGATCCATCTTCAAGTCCAACGTAGGCTAATTGAACAACGGCACCAGCACCGATATGATCGTTCTGTGGCCATTCAACAGTAGCTCTCACTAAATACAACAAATACAGTATCATTATTATTTGATATAGTTATAAATTAATTTCAACCATTTTCAATTACGCAAGGAATAAGTGGCAGTTTTAATTGCTAAGTAGTAAGCTAACTTAATACAAATTTGAAACCGAATTCAACCTATAACATATGAAATATGTCACTATTCAAAATTGAAATTATTAACAGATTTCAATTTACCGCTAGCTTCGAGATCTTCTGCCGCATAGTCTCCGTCAGTTTCGGCAACATCTTGGCACATGGCCAATCCAATAAGTGCGAAAAGTACAATCAGTTTCATTTTGATTTTCTGCAAATAAGATATTATGTTAATTCTCTGCATAACTATAATTTCTTGACATATTCCTACATACCAAAGAAAGCTAGAATCTTGAGTCAAAAAAAATTAGAATAACTATATATGAAAATTTTCGATTTATAAAAATACAATATATATTGCTTCAATAGGATGATGAGCAAATATTAACTTAACCAAATAGCGACATAATATTACCGTAAAATTTAAGAGAAATTCTATAAATATCATATCAGTTAAATTATATAGTATACTAATTTATAAGTTATAAAATTATCAAACTAATTTCAATATTGCAATACTGTAAGTTTGAGTTAGAACTAAGCTAAAAAATTATTCCTTTACCTCGTGTTGTGCAAGTCAACTGAATGAAAATATCCAAAAAGGTAATGTAACACTATCTGTCTCTTTCAACAATAGGCTCACTCTAATCGAATAGGACTTGTGAATTATCAGATCAGACTCCCGCGTATTTATGCGAAACGCAAAGCTCCTGCGTCATGTCATTCTCTTTAACAAAGCAGAAACTTTTTCCCTTTTGCGAAACTTAATCCAGTGTACACGACTAAGTTAATTGGCGAACGTTTAAAATCTTGATCGCGCGAAAAAAAAGCAAAACTGAAAGAACTGTAAGAAGGCGAACGTAATGTCAAGTTTAGAGTTATGTTGAAATGTTGTAACACGGCATACTAATGCCTCTTTCGTCTGCCCCGAGGACAAAATCGAACGTAGGTGAACACCTGTAATGAAAGAGAATGTTTCCTAGTCCCAGTCAGACCGTTGTGTCACAGCGCATGTTGCTCATATTCGCAGGAGAAAGAAAGAAACAAAAAAAACCGTGCTTACTTCCGATTGGTTAGACTAAATCAAGAATGATTTCCACTCACTGCCGAAAAATCAGTTGTTTAATAATTCTATAATTCTAACTCGCCCCTCGCGGGCAGTCTAATTCATTCTAAACAGTTAATTACTTCAACTTGACCGAAAAACAATTAGCAGGATATTCATTTGTGCATGTTTACCTAAACATTTTTTTTCATGCGGTGCATTGTGGTGAGTTTATAGGGATTATGTTTCAGTTCAGTGTGATGCAATCTATCTGAAAAATAATCCGATCCAAGTTCTCGGGTAGACTCGAAGTTTGCACGGAATGAACTCAGGTGGGCAAAGAAAATTTGAATGGTAATCATCATTTACTATGTGTCTATCGTTGGCGTGAAAAGAAACATTTCATTCATGTTGATTTTGGAGGTTGAAAAGGTAGTAATAATCATTTGATTTTTCCAATGCATAATGAAAAATGTGTGAACAAATGATTGATACAATCATTCCTAAGTTGCAAGATTGTAGTTGTCTTTTCGTATATTAACATTTCTACGTTTAGATGTGCTAGATGTAATCTAAATGTTCCATAAACGGCCCACCGAATTTTCTTAGCGAACAATCTTGTCTAATAAAAGAAATTTGGAATATACTTCAATCGCCCAAGGGTGTCCAGTATGTGAATTACGGTTTGACTTGAAATATATTCGTACGAGGAATGGAATGTTTGTCTGTGTTGGAATTTAATCATATACCTTATCATATTACCATTCACGACAGGAATTGTTCACGGCAAAAACTTTACTTTAGTGTATATGACTGACACAAAAAGCATGTACATAGTTTGAATTTATTATAAATATTTCTGTATGTGAGTTACATGATTTTACCCATTATTTATTACGAATTAACGATACAGAAAACAAGGTTTTAAATTGTTTAAATTGTAAAAGAAATTATGAAATACATATTTATATGCTCAGGAAGGTAATTGCAAAACATCGTGATCTTGTCCCAATTCCCAGTGATGCATACAGGGAGTAAAGATCAAATTTAAAGACAGAAATATTAAGGAGTTACTTTATTATATATTATTCAATTATATTTCAATTTTCCAAGATCCAAGATTGTCTGAAGCAAAGAAAAACTCGCCTGGCGTAAATCCGGACATTTGGTCATTTGATAGGTCAACACCATTACATGCGGGTATTCATGTCTACTTTAGTTTGTTCTTTAATTACATTAAACTAAACCGGTAACCGGCCAAGTAAAACTACAGTGTATAGTCATGTAGAGTACAAAAATAAGATAAAAACTCAGCTACTGATTCAACAAAACTCCTAGATTTCAAACAACTTCTCGAATATTTCCCAATATAACGTACCAACGTCACGTCCACAAAAATACCACATCGATCACGTGTTCGTTTGATGAACAAGACGTCGTAAAATCGTGTTATTTCCCAGAAACACGAATCGCAGAAAGCAGTTAAATTAACAGGATGACCACCCTTGTGTTAAACGAAATGCTACAGTACAGACGAACGTTACCGGATCACGAATCACGCACGTGAACGACGCGTGAAAATATTCCGCTACTCGACCGAACTTTGTGATTCATTCGTACGATCTGAGACATAAAGCAACAAAGTCAAAATGAATAAAAATTTGGTTGATGAGACTGATCTCGCAAATTACGAAATTCTTTATAACGGTTTCCCGCATAATTTAGCTTTCGCTGCAGTTTAAGGAACGGCTTATAAAACTTTATTACTGCAAGCTACAACAGTTCATGAAATTTGTTTTAATTTTCGACAATCGTAATTTCGATTTTACGACTTAATATAATTACCCAGTAATTGTGACAAATGGGGAAATTGAAAAGACAAGTTTTCCGTCTAGAATCTAGATAATGATTCAAATAGGTTTCTTGGATAACAGATGTCTACTCGGGTCTAAACACTCTGTGGTCGGGTTACTAATAATTTTCTGCTGACGTATATGAGTTTGCATGCTATCTACCTCTACTTCTTTTACAGTGTTACAATCTTTTACTGAGCTGGGCCGAGCTGGTGTCGCACTGTGTTTGTGACGTCGATATTGACGATATTGGGACGTCATTATTTTTCTGAATGCGGTCCGCTGGACAGCGAGCCCTTCTGAGAAAAAGTTTGCCCGCCCCTGGTCTAGAATCTAGATAATGATTCAAATAGGTTTCTTGAATAACAGGTTTTAAAAAGAAGTACGGCTACGAAGTTCTAAGTGGTAAACTACAGTGTGGTATATATTTGCGTGTCAATATTCACTTAAAATTCGTCAGGAATTCCTCCGAAAAAATATGTATTTCAGTAGAAAATCCAGTTATTCATTTATTTTAAAGTACTTATCTTTGTGAATAAATTTTTTTTCAGGAATTGGAATAGGTATTGAAAACCCTTCAAGGAAATTGACATAATTTCGAGAGCGATTTCCTACCCAGCAAGTTGAATATCCACTCGATAGCGATTACGTCTCTAAACGATAGGACAACACGTTATTCACGGTGTGATTGTATTACGACTACTGTGCAAGATAGCATGGAGGAGCACGTGGACCAGTAGAAACCATATACGTTTCAACGGACCGTGATATTTTTATTCATTTAAACGATGGCAAACTCTTTTGGTCCTTGCATCGAGAGATAATAAAGGAAATTTTCATGGCGGTAAAAGTCTACACTGGTCAAACCGCAGACTCCGGTTAAAATTGGGTTGAATCGCTCGAGGCTTGAACTAAGCAGATACAACCGGTAAAACCAGTTGGTTCTAATAATCAAGAACGTAAAACGCGAATCGCCGAGCGATTGGTCCACACATGAAGTAAAACCTGTGTAAGAACTTCTTACCCACGCGGAACTATGCTTAACACGTGATTATTATAGGCTTGTGAATTTTGCATGCGTTATATAATACCCAGTAGACTACAGCACTTAAACAATAAGTTATTCCTTATCGGCCCGTGAAAAATAAGATACTTACATACACTCTCAATAACATAGAGTTACAAATCCGTAATAAGGTGGTATTGAGTTTAGGGCAGATTAGAATATGACGTAGTTTCAACACGAATGTCAAGTATTAAAACCCATCTTATCCGTTCAGGGTCAATTGATACGTCATTATTTTAATATTAAAAGCTGCAATTTTACAGCTATTACAGAACATTATTCCTAATTTGCAGAGTAATTATACGAGATACTTATGCTCCTTGATGAAATTAAAACATAGGTAAATGTGAATGTTTCAAATTCCACTTCATATGTTACAAAAATATACACTTTCGTTCAAATCTCTGTTATTAAAATTCATATTTTCGTCCCGAGGTACATCAAGTTGGATTTTCCAATTCCACCATATTGGATAATTATTCAGCTATTACAGTCAGCTCATTCTTTTAAGGACACCGTCTTTGAACGTGAGCGAACGGTAATTATGTGTTTTACCAGATGTTTTATCAACTTGTAAAGTTTTTGGCGAACATCACCTGCTAGGCATGTGTCATTATATTTTACAAATCGCCATTTCGTTAATATATATATTGACACGATCGGAAAGCGAGTAAGCATTATACGACTTCCATTCTCAATTGAAATTGAATTAAGGTAAATAACCTTATTCTGAGTTAATTACCATTTGAACAGTCAGATCAAGCCTGAAGACTGTTCGCAGTACGACAGAATTATTCTTGAATTTTGAATATATTTAACTGAAATCCAAATATCTAATATATACCTATCATGGTATAACTTCAGTCAAGGATAAATTCAAGTTATGTATTCGTAAGATTAGGATCCCAATTCAGCAAGAAGGGACGTGTTCCAGTTTCGGTTTTAATTGGTATGTAACGTAGAATTTAAAAAATTCCTATCATTTGAGAGATACTGGAGAAAATATTTCAAAATTCGCAGTAAGTACCGATCGATTACAACGACGCAATCCCGCAGCACAGATACAGCAAATACATTATATTTTATATTACTATAAATAAACACACACGTATGGTACATATTCTGCTAGGAAATAATTACAGTTCTATACTCTGATATATAGGAAAATATTTGAACCAACTCATTAACAGACTATTTATGTTCTAATGTATCAATCATTTGACGAAGGTCGAATAGAACGAGGTCATGAAGGTCGCGTGATTGAAAAGAACAAGTTTTTTGATGAACTAGGACTTAGGTTTCTGTTTATATTTAAAAAAAATATGTATGTGAACGATTTTGCGAAGCTAAGTGGGTGGTAAAAAGGAGGTGTGTGTGTATGTGTGTGTTCGTCGGCCGTATTTAATGTCGTGAGATATTATATAGCATTTTGAAGTTTGTCTGGTGAGATTCGAACGGTTTCGAGTTTGGGGTGGCGGATGATTATGATAACCGTGGATTTCAGATTGGAGTTGAAAACATATAAACGGTCATAATAGCATTTTTATATATACAGGTATCGACGGCCCACATACAAAAGTTCATGTTGGTATGAGTTTCCCATGATATATTATCAGTTGATATTTAGTACATGCGAGGAAATCCTTGTGATACTCAATACTAGGCCTGGTACTAGGGTACGAATCGGGCTAATTACACATGTAGATAGAACAAACCAGTACTATGTATTTTTCTAAGCAGGTTATATGGTAAATATTCCATATTTCTATCTAAGACAACAGTATACATTTATATGGCCATAAATAGTCCGTGAAAGGGTAAAAAATAGCTTCTTAGTAATTACAGTAGGTATACAATCGACTCTCGTTGAAATGGATATCGGATAAAGCAGACTAAATCTGAGTGAATTTATGGTATTAACTCTTTTAATTTCTACCTATTGTAATAGTAAATGATTTTCCAAAAAAATATTTATATGGTTCATTTAGTTATACGAGATTCATAGTATTTTCTGTCATTTTGTTACTGTGTATATTTCCAATGTCGTACACGTAATCCTATCCTCTACCATCGTTTAACTCGGACAATTGGCTAAAACGGACACCCTTCCCCCCTATTAGTCCACTTTAACGAGAATCAACTATATTTCCATTTGTTTGTGCAGATCAGTATGCAATAACTTCAGAATTCCAAATAATCTTTGTAAAATGTACATAATGCAAAGGAAATTAGGATCTTACAACACTCGTAAGATTAACTGGAGATAATGTATTACTGATATATCAGAGTTGCAGATTTAGATTGATATGTAAACGAGTGAACACGATATCTAATAAATGCCACGTCTAGAAATGTCGCACAAGATATGAAGCAACAATGACACGGTTAGAAATAATAAACTCAAGTAGAAAGCTTCAGAACGTCGTGGTATTTTGTTAATAAATAAAAAATATTTGCAGTCTCAAGTATTACTGAAAATACCTTGTGTATAAATGGGCCAAATAGATTGGGTACCGAGCAGTTGGAATTTAACAGTAAAACTAATCATAAGGCACTTTATTCAAGCACTTACACACAAGGATATATATATAAATATATCTGGGACCACAGAGCATATGACATTTGAAAATATAAGAAAATCTATATGCTTTTGGTCTTTTGTTCTAGTAACGAAATGTAGTTTAAAAAAGTATATACGTTTAGATAACATTCAGTAACGTATTGAATCTGATGGCTGTGGTATTCACAATCTTTTTGTATATCTAGAAGTGTATCAAATGTAGGCATGAATGTGTAATGTATAATATTCATCTAATTTATCAATAACTATGTCAACAATAAACAAAAATATCAAATAGGCTTCATGTGTATCTTGCTTTCATATACATTTTTTTTTTTCATCATACAAACCAACACTGTACACAGGATTGTCATAGCATTCAATCCTGATATTTCCCTAAAATTAGGCTAATTTTCCGATATAAAACATCTCAAGCCAGGTCAAAGTTCATCCTGTAAATCACAAAGAGTACGAGGTTGAGTATGGAAATGACAATGAATTATAGAGATTATGGGAAAGTGGTGATACTGACCTTATCTTTAGAATTTTTGGTCTTTTTCGATTTTTCTTTGTTCTTTTCTCCATATTGCTTCAAATACCGTTCAAGTTCGTTCACTATTTCATCAGGATCCTCGAATTTAGAAAATCAAAAAAGGGATAATGAAAAATCCGAAAAAAAACTATCACAACTATGAAATAGGTCCGTGACTTTCACTCGGGATGGCTTTTGGGTCAGGAGAAGAATTAGAAAAGCATATATGTTGCAAGCGAATAGACAAATGAAATACTAGTATAGCTCTAAGGGCAATAGCGAACTTGAATTCAAATGTCGGCAGAATTGAGGCTGTCTGGTATTGGAAGGGCAGGAATGTGGCGACATTGAACCATTCTCCTATAATATTGTACATAATTACAGTGGAATTCTGATTACAATAGGAAATCGAGGAATAGGTAATAACTCGAGTCACATCTATTTATAATATGATGACTAGCAATCTGTCTCGAAGATCTGATTAAACGAACTCGTTAACAACACAGGACCAGTAATCTAAACAATGCTTGAAATAAGTATGGAACCATGAGTGTTCAGTTTCGATTCCGTTCTATAAGTTCTTTTACGACAGGTCCAAAATTTTCCCCATTTTGAATATTAGGTTATGGAACAATCTATCGGCTTATTTTGCTAAAGAAAAATGACAATTTTTTTACCTGTGTGTGGATATCGAATTTTGCATTCTTTTTGACTCCCTTTTTAGTTGGAGGGTAAAATTTAACACTAGGGTAAGCGTTAACCCCGGCCTTTCCACATATAGCTGGATAGCTCTGACAATCTATTTTCCCGAATTTCACTCTGTCTTTCATTTTCTAAATACGGAAAAGAGAATTGTTATCACGATAAAAAGCGAGTAAAACACATTACGGTGTACTTACCAAAGACGTTAAGGTGAATTTGGGCGCGAACATATGACAATGGCTGCACCACGGAGCATAAAAATCAATCAGCCACGGATCTTCGTCGACAAGGTAACCGTCTTTGAAATCATTATTAGTGAGGTCTTTAACGTCGCTTGGTACGTGCCTTTAAAAGGAAAACGAGAAAAGAGGAAATAATTTTGAAGTAACGGTGAAAATCATTATTATCTAAAATGATTTTGAATATTTCGAATAAA
The DNA here is from genome assembly GCA_013436055.1 of Halocynthia roretzi. NCBI lineage: Eukaryota > Metazoa > Chordata > Ascidiacea > Stolidobranchia > Pyuridae > Halocynthia > Halocynthia roretzi. Next base: position 12,567 of record QRAM01000464.1, on the reverse strand, counting down.
AATTGCTACAGAGGTATGATAGAGATTAGGTTAGTTAAGCCCACAGTAGTTGTATCCCTGAGTAAGTACTGTGATGAACTTGGTATTGAATAGTTTAATGGTTGACAACTGTGTGTCATATACAAGAATATAGAACGGAGAATAATGAAGCCAATCGCATATTTCCATGCATTCATTCGATGATGTTCGAGACTCTAGAGCAGTGCTTTCCAAACTGTGTGTCGCCTGCAGTGCGTACGTGTGTCGCAGACTCGGACATTAAAATGTATTTATGCATCAGTATCTCTCGTAAGGGACTGGAATAACCTATGATATGCCATTAAAACTGAATTGCTGTGTTGCGAAATTATGTATGTTTAAAAAGTGTGTCACCAACTGGAAAAGTTTTGGGAAGCTCTGCTCTAGAGCCTTCGAAAAATTATCATAAGTCGAGATTCCTAAATCCTTATTTTCTGCTGTAGTGTTTAATGATAATTTTTATCATTTCATGATCATAAAAAAAAGTTTGTGATAAGTCTATAGGTCAAAAATAATTCACTCCAATAATTTACGATTTAGAATTAATTAACACTTGTTTTCCGCTGATCAATCGACTTGCGGTTGTCAAACATCGTTGTTTTTAGCACGAAGTAGAAACGATTTTTTCACTTCGTAGATACGTGGCGCGATTGGACAAATGAGCGCATGAGCACGCGTTCCATAAACCTAGTTTAGATTTATCGGCCCTCTGGGCAGAGTACGATACCAAACCAGTGACGACGATCTTGAACCACAGCGAACGATGATTCCGAATCACTAAGACGGAAAGAGTGGCGAAAAATAAGCGAGAAACACGCGCACACACAAGTTTCGCAGATGAGCTTATCGGATAAAATATCACCAAGGTATGCGGGAGTGCACAAAAATAGCGAGAAGCGCAGCCAGTTCGAAGAGATTAGAGCTTAACAAAGATTGAATCTATAATAGAATGATTGTTATTCGCCAATAAACTTCCTCTCTATTCGATAATGGAAATAGATGATGACGATCGGTCCTGAGGATCGTTAGACAACTCGACTCGACTTTGTGTACTTTGTATAGGAGTTTTATATATAGTAGATCATGGGTAATCGACCACACCCCTCTACCCGCAGGACAATGATAAATAAGGTCGCAGGGGTTCATTCTTACATTAGATATAAAATACATATACTTCCCAAACTATGAAAAAGGCCATTATATATCTAACGTCATTTCACGAACCAAGCATCGTAGCCTATCCTGAAATAACGATATATTAAGAGTATCGCAATCCATAATTATGCCTGCTTAGTTGGTCGCTTGGTTACCTTCAATTCAACTCCTACAATCAACTTACAATACGTCATCTACAAGTTTACAGCACTGCTGCACACGTATAACGCACACGGCAGGTTCGTGATAATGACAAAAGATCATCACTACCGGTTGCAATGCAAAAACAACAACTATGATGCAACCGAGAACCACGATGTCGTAAGAAAATGGTATGGTACACGGGTCAGTGTCCATATACACATATCCTGCACGCATGGACAATGAATGACATAGCGGAAATAACCAGTACTGTGTTGTGATAGGGGATATATTGGTCAAATCCCTTATTTTTCTTTCGAAATTCGAATAAATTCATGAGAATATATGATTTCAGGAAAACAGTCTAGCGAGGATGACGTAAGCATTGATATCGTCGCCAATAATAATCCCTCTACATTTACCCAACCCCGAAACACCCAATGTTTTATCACCGAGATCAGAAACTCGGATTCATCCGTTAAATATCTAGGTGACCATCTACTTTCAGCAATCAGAGCAAGGCAATCCTCAATGGCCGCCATCATGGACATATGTTAAAGTAATATCAGTCTGAAATCTCGTACTTATCACGATCAAACTTACTGTAAAGCCCAACTGGATAAAGTAAATGATCTTCGGTTCCATCCACGATGTATTTCGTATATTGGGTTGTGCGATTCCCGTTCTCTCGCAGGATAGAGTCGAATTTCAGGGTAGGCCTCCACAGCTAGCTTTTTGCAAAATTCTCCGTTACCAGGTTTGGCGCAATCGATTGCACCGACCACCACCATTCCGTTTAGTGTCTAAAAATAATTTCAACCTTTTTTGGCAGGAAATTTCGTGATAAGGAGTATCGTATGAAGATATTTACTTTCGCCATTTTCCGCCACTCTGGTAGTAGCTGTTGACATGGACCGCACCAACTGGCGTAAAAATCAACAATCCAGGTTTCTCCAACGGGTCGCTGTTGAACTTTCGCTCGGAATGTTTTAGGAGTGAGATGTTCATAGGGAGGGTTTATCAAATCCTGTTGGGTGGCAACACAGGTAATAAAGTTAGCTCGGAATAGCTCATTCCTAGCTAGGAATAATGACTTGAATGATGACTGAATCTAATTTTGAGAGATATAGGTATCTATATGTATATATTACATATAAGTAAATGTATGTTTTTGTGTTTGCCGGTTTTACGCTATACAAAACCAAACACTTGGACCGATTTAAACCAAATTTGGGGATCCCGTTAGATTTGACTCCAAAATTACGTCAATGTTAACAATACCTCTTGTCTCATAATGAACCACATTTTATAACTACTAATTACAAAAGATTTCGATATTATTTCAAGTTTCGGAGACAATTTTCCCTTACTATACGTTAATTTATCTATTCCATTAATCCACTTTACAGTTCATTTCGATATCGTTAAGTAACATGCGCTGAAATTCACAAGAAATTCTCGCCAAACCGGAAAACACAATTACATCTGTTTTAATCACACGACGACGATCGACATTAACCGGTTGTTACGAATAGATCGTCAGCTATCAGACGAGCTCTGGTCGCGGCTGCGCTACAAGGGGTTAAAGGGCAAGAAAATTAAATACGTTCGACGACTGGTACGCCTTCGCATGTTTATTTTCGCAATCGTGTCTCCGGCCGGCTACAACATTGCTCTGTGATTTTATCAGACGACAAAATAACTTCCCCTCGAGGCAGCGCCGCGATTTATCTTAAATTGCCCAAGATAGGTAGAACGTGGACTACCCGTTTGTCGTTGCAACTTACAACAACTCGAAAAAGACATCGATGTAGATGGCTTGCAAAACACTAGCTATGATAGAATGGTGCAAAAAACAATTGGGAAATTTAGACATTTATAAATCGCAGTCGTATTCATGAAAATCGTGTTACAGCGAGGATCATAAAGCAACGAAAAATAAGAATAGGGGGGGGGGGTCAGAATGCAATTGTGTAATATCTTACACAGGTTTCCCCTTTACCACGCAAATATATATTATTATATTATTAATATATTAAACGCAATATATCTTATCAGACGTGAACTTAATAATTAAATCTTTACCATGCTATATTAATAAGAAATTATTTATTCCCTCCACTATGGCATTTCCGTGATAATTTTTCGATAGAAATATCCCTGATTTGAAACTAATTTATTACGTTCTCGTGTACAGTTGATTTGACTTATCGAAAAAGAAAGAAGTGACGATCACGCACTGAGCAGCATAGAATTCAAAGCCAGAAGAAAACCTTACCAAATATAGATTGAATATTACGCTTTAAGCTACGTGTTTACGGTATTGATTAGGAACGTTGCATGGCGAAGCGAAGACACGTAAGTGTTATTGCTGCGCGTTTATGTAACGAATATGGATGACATTCTTTGTGGATTTTTGGCGGTAAAATTGTTAAATGTCAGAAAACCGACAATGACGTGCGTGAGCAAATGCTGGTATGCTAGCGGCCAGCTCCGACGAGCAATATAATAGAAGGGGATAAAATATAACGCGAAAATTAGATTTAACATTTTTTCCAAATACGGATCGAAGTAGCACTATACTGTCAAATTTAGAAAAAACACAATTACAACAAAGCGACGTTCTAGCTCCATCTAACGATGGCTAAAAGCGTCAAGCACTCTCCAACTATCGCATATACCGACGTATAAGACGATTCTTGTGAAAGCCGACCCCCATATATATTGTAGGTAATAGATTTTTGCAATAATCCGATTTTAGTCATAACGAATTCAATAAAAACAAAAATATAACCTCAAGTCGTATCGCAGGTTCTCTAGGCTGGAGGCTTATAAGCCTAAACTTACCTCAACAAACTGCTTGATCCCATACGAATTGTGTTGACCATGAAATTCTGTCACGATGCTTCCATTAAACAACATGGTTGTTGGGTAAGAATTGATACCGTACTGCGAATAATATACGTCAAAAATTGAAGATTGTAGAAATTATTTAAATATTTTCATCAAGAAGCACACCAACATACATCATTACAAGTAGATCGGTGGATTGTGCAATCGACTGTTCCGAAATTAATATCAGGCAATATCAGCGAAGCTTGACGGAGTTCAGGCAAGAGAGCACGACATGGAGGACACCACTAAATATATAAACGGAAAAGATTAGCAAGATCTTGCCAAGTAACGCTGTACAAGAAATAAACCAAATTATATGTATTACGTTGCCTTAAATCAGTGGTTCTCGACCTGTGGTACGCGGAGCCATCCAAGTGGTACACGAGTACCTTCAACTTTAGTTAAATTTACAAGCGAAGAGCATTAATTAATTCGTTAAAATTAAAACTGGGGCTACTTGTTGTGATTTTCTTGTAACCTCTTTGCAAAAGTTATATAGTTAGGTTATTGTGACCGTTGAGAGAAGATTTTAGGCAATATACATATACTATATCTCCAAGTGGCACGCGATAAGAATAAGGTAGGGAACCACTGCCTTAAATAGACTTACATTTGATATTTTGTTGTTTTACAAAAATTCATAACTTACCTCAATGAAAAACCCTTTTTTACGATTGAAAAGCAGCTCATACTTACTGGTGCAAAGAAATCAACGAACCACGGTTTTTCTGAACTTGTAATATCACCGTCTTCAAAAATTTCCGGGTTCAGGGTTGTAACTTTTGACCTAGAACTCTCCTGGGAGAATGCACTCAATTCAGAAGTGCTTTTTCGACCTTTGACCGACAAATTGAGTTTTCAAACAATGATAATCTCTGATCAATAACATTATTTCACCCTCACAAAATTAACTTTCCATACCATGGTGAAATTCAAACATATCTAGTCCTCTGCCTTTAAAAACAGCAATGGAACTTTCTTTAATGTGCATTACATTTTGGCAAAATTCTTTGTCTTTCTCACAGTTCAGAATTCCGATCTCTATTCTCTGTATTTATCAGATTGAGAACGAACATAAGGTACTTGTAAATTGTAAAATATCTTGCCTAATGAGCTGGATAATATAACTGGACTTTCTATATCATAACTTACATGTGGCTTAAGAATTATTGGCAACTTTTTCAGGCTAGTGTCCTCTTGATCGACAGCTAGATTTCCGAATTGGAAAAATACCAGCATTGGCTGTTTAACAACTATTTTCTGCAACGAAAATATAGATAATAAGGTGTAATCACAAAACGGAGATTGATAACTTGAACACAAAGTGGAAAACAAACTTTTAAAGCAGAAGTGGTCACTGTAGGTAGTCCAGGTACGAGGTTCTTCATAATTTCATTATAGATTTCACGTGCATCTAATGATTTCAAGGATTTTCCATCTTGTGGACTGTCAGGAAAAGTTCCTTTGACATAATACATAACGCCTTGAGGATCTCCTAATTTCTCACAGAGATCGGCAGAGACACCGCAGTCAATGACAGCAACAGTTGCCAGTGATCTCTAGGAAGTAAAAAAAAATTAAAAAATTAAAACATCCATCTGTACACTTGCCAGAGAAAGGTTATATTCATCAGTTTTTTTTTGCCTGTATATACAATAAAAATTAAACACTATGCAAGTTTTCGCCTAACAGGATGACACCTTTGATGGTACAAAACTTTTTGCTAAAATTTTTGCATTTTGCATTTTTGCATTTTTGCATTTTTGCATTTTTGCTAAAAACCACATTTAGGAATTTACCACCAACTTACCAGCATTCCTGATAACTTTTTCATGGTCCTTTTTGTAGGGCAATCTCCTTCAAAATTTATCTCGTCCTCGTCTGAACCGTCTGATCCACCACAGAACGAAACTAACCACGGAAGAGATTTTCTAGCAGCCTTTTTTGTCTCCGTTTCCCAATTTCCACTCCAAAGATCGACAATTTCGACCGACACATATTGCATTACAAATTTTGTGAGGTCTTTTTTATTGCGATCGCCACGGAAATTTATGGGCTGAGGGAATGAAGAAGTTTTTGTTAGGTTTGAAGGTTTACAAGCTGGGTAAAAAAGTGTTACTTATACACCAGTCAGTATTGAAATTGAATGAATTAATTAATCACATGCAAATAAATCATATCAGCTATTATTGATGAAAACAGAACTAAATAAAGTGATCCATGAAAAGCAAAGAAAAGACACATGCAAAACAAGAATTAAAGTGAACCATTAATGGGCATAAACTTCGTGCTGTACAAAGAAAGAGTGTTCACCATTGCTCATGATCTATGTTCCGCTTCAATTTTTGCAACTACTGAGCAGCAGCTTCGGATACTTTGAGCGAAAATAAATTAAATTCAAATGGCATTCAAACTTTTATGCAGTGAAACGGAAATGCACATGAATTCGTTTTGGAAGTGACAGAAATGTATGATGAAAAAAACAATGGTATTTCGCAAATTAAAACAAGCTGCTGCATGGTGGTTGGATGGCCGCATACAAGCGCAGCTCAGGGGTAACGTTGTTCATGATATTATCTACATCAGTTACCACCACAAAAAGTTACACGAATTGACTTACTGGCTGCATCTACATCTGCGAGCAAACTTCTAAAAAGTTTTGAGCTAGTTTAACTGTAGAAATTTCATTGCATTATTATTAGCAATGCAACAAAGTTCTTGCTACGAATATACCTTTGAATTATTATGATAAACACTGAGTGTTGGAAAACGACGAATATTCTTCTCCAAACACCAATATCGGTTTCGCCCTTTGAAGCACAAGAGGTTCACGAAAAAAATGAATTAAGATTATTAAATCTATTTGAAAAAATGTTCACCTCCACATTCTAAGGCCCCAATGTTGACAATGTCTTGTAAATCTCTTCCTAATTCTCTCCACTATGCAAGTAGAAAACAAAACAAAAAGCATGCAAAGTCAGTGTATACATTTGGAATGTTAACTGTAGAGGGTTAAAAAGAATCACTCCCTGTGCAATAAGTTATGGAAAAAACTTCATTCAAGAAAGAAAGAAACTCATGCATAATGTGGCCTTGCGTTTTTGGCATGCAGTGCAATTTTTGCCAGTGCTTCTTTAACTCACCCTTGAGCCTGAAACAAACATAATTAGGGAAGGGTAACCGTGAATTCCATTTTCAGAGCAAGTCCAACGATTATCACGGCAGTTCATAGCTCCAATGTTAACGATACCTTCCATCTCTTGGGCAAATAGTCTCCACTATGATCAATTTAATTAGGAAATAGAACTTTATATGTTATGTGTATATGGTAACAAAAAGTATACTGTACAATGAATTATAAGTAGTCATGAGTAGATATCTATAAGTAGCATCTATATCATAGATTCCTGTTATAGTTTATAGTAATGGTAAACAAACCCATTCGCTAAGTCATTTCAATTAGGGATAAGATACAACAGACCACATTATGTACTGCTATAATTCAAATTGGGGCTATTGGTTTGAAAATAGTTTCAGTAAATATCTCGCTGAAAAATTCAGTACACCAAACTCCCTGCTATCCGGCACAACTGTCGAGTCAAGAGCAAGTTTTATTAACCCGGTGACGTAATTATCTTTAACGGCCAAACAAACCAGGCCTTATATATACAGGAAAAATAAGTTTTTTCCAGTGGACGGTTGTTCGAGAGTTCCGAAAACGTCTATAAACATAGATTTTAGAACTTTCTGTCTAGATAAGCATTGAATTTCCAAACGAAACATATTACCGTTGGAGCAAGGTCATGGCAATGTGAACATCTGGGAGAATAGAAGTTGATGAACCATGTCTCTCCTGATTTCACTGCAGCGTCTGGATTATAAAGTATAAATTGTTGAGGAATAATATTATTACCAGATATACAGAGCAGTATAATATATACCAGAAATATAGAAGGAAAGAAATTACTTATGAAACATAAATAAGTCAAAATGAATCGATGAAAAAAAAGAATAAAGCTTACCAAAGTCTGCTTTATCTAATGTTTTTACTTCTACATCGTCATCATAGATACCTAGAGTAAAAAAGAATTTTTAAGGTTGCAGAATATTATTTCTTTGAATATAATAATAATAATATAATTTCTGTTTTATGTAATTTAGTTGTAAATTCATTTTTATATCATTTATAAAATCAACTTTAGTCCAACAGCTAACAACAGCAACGAGACAAATCAAGACCATCACCTGACATCACAACTTACCAAATTCATTTTTGTAGAAACTATAACTTTCATATCCTCCTCCCTTGAAATCTTCCTTCAATCCTTCTTCGCCATATCGATCATATTTCTTTCTCAATTCCTCATCTTTGAGAACATCGTAGATCTTTGTAATTTTCAGGAATTTTTCATGAGCCTCCGGATCATTCTATTTCAACAACATAATGGAAGTAATAATACACACATGAAAACATTAATTTATAGGCTAGTGAGATGAACTTTCATATTTATTAGTGTATGTAAGTCACTTTCTTTCATGAAGTGGGTGATCACTTTTTACCGGTAAATTCAGGGGTGATGAATATGAATATTATAAATATATTACCACATTCTTGTCAGGATGATGAATTAAAGCCAGTTTTTTGAAAGCTTTTCGAATTTCCTTGTTGGACGCATCCTTGGCAATGCCTAGCGTATCATAATAATCTTCTTCGCCGTACACAATGACGAGTAGTGAGATCAGGATCAAACTCGTGATAAATCCGTGATTCAAATTCATTATGATTAGGGATTTTACAAATTACTCTTAAGAGAAAAGAAATGAGGGTGAGATGGTTTTATCCTTTTGAAGTATCTTCGAATAACATATAAAATTAATTTGAAATAACACTGTTTTCAAAATCTAACTGCAACCTATGTTCGTCGGCTTACGGAGCGCGAAATATTATTATTTCAACTCCATTTAGCTTCTTAACCATAGAAATCAAATGATATAACTACGTCATATAACACAAAGGGAGCAAGCACTGAGGAATCCAACCATTTCCTATAGTGTGCTGGCAATCTTACGAGAAACACTACCGGCGTCGCAGACAAACGTCAACAAATGCTACGCAGACATGTTTCTTATATCCGGGGTCATGACATATGGCAAAGGTCATCATTGATATGCATCAGTAATTACAAGATTGCTAGAGGGATGTCTTTTTATGATGAAACATGCAACCAAGGAATAGCACTTCTGATCTTCATTTGTAATAAAACAGAATTGGCATGATAATCCTCCCTCATTAAATTCATTTCATTCCATCTGAACGTAACATTGCAAACCAACATATTTTATAAACGCCAATATCATCGATTTCCTACTGGCATTAAATGTTTACAAGCGACTCTGGGGCAGTTTAATCCAATTGCTTTACGATACATCAAGGCCATGGCGCTTTCACTGCAGTTATAATACAACAAATCAAAATAGAGAACTACCCTGAATTAAGTTAGTTTTTCCTTGACAAACCACTATTAGTGCAGTACAGTACATATATAACAATTTACTAAGAAAATTATGCTCCCTATCCACAACTCACACCACCCCACCATAATACTGTCTATTATATACAAAACCTATTTTTTTGAACCATTATCTGTACCAGATAACACCATATTCTCATTCAAATTCTCTTTTTTTTACCTAAAATGATATCTGTGAATGTAGCCTGGTTGGATTGGACCAACAAGAACAAAAACACAAAAGCTGTAACAAATCATCATCACCATGTTAACATGAAGAGTCAATTTGTCAAAAATGCTACTAAATTATTACAGTAAACAAAAATATATACAACAGACACAGCGGAAGGCAATAGAAGATTATTAATTAATTGTTGCACATATTATGGTAAATATTTATTATCATCACTAAACTGTTCTCAACAGAAATTCAAATTCAACATTTACATGGCCAGGACATTATTATATATACATAACATAGCACTTTATTTATCGCAATAAGTTATTAACAGAATTTTCCAATTGGCAAGTCAAGCCGGGCCAGTAGGAACAAGGGAAGTAAAAAAGGAACGAACAAAGCACCAGGCAGTCGCGAATATACTTGGAACAGGAATATTGGCAGATTCTGTCTCTCCGCTAGTTTCAGCATTCCTACTCTCCGAATCCTGGTTATCGTCATTTTGGTTATTGTTCCCGTCTATACGTGGCTGTTGATCGTTTGGTATGGGGTTAGGGTTTACGTTTCGTCTGTTAACTTGAAAATATCCTGCTTGATAAAGATAAATTACAACAAACACAAACAATGTCATAGCAAATCGATAAGTGGACGAGTAGAAATAAACGATGCTTAACAAAAAACAAATTCTGGTCAGAGCAAAGAGAGAATCAAGCCAATCCCTCCCATCTTCCTCTCCAACATCCACAGCATCTTGCTGTGGAAGTCTGACAACTGGGTTTGGCTGTTCCGCGTTTGCGGCCTGTGGTACATTTTCAGTCTGTTCCTCTGCATTTCCGAAATTTCGTTGTCGCAATTCGCTTTGTTCAGATTCCGGATAATGTTTTGCCATTTGTTCTGAATAATATTTCATGTAGCTGTACTGCATCATGTTGTACTGATATTGCTGCAACCACTGGGCGTACATCGCTGCAGTGCGTTGATCTTGGGGTCCGGCATGTGGAGCGGATTGCGATGACAGCGAATGGTGATGATAATTCATTATGAGCTTATTTAAATTCCGTTAATTAAGTTATCCGTAATCCGTTAGCACTGTGATAGTTGCAAAAACTTGTTAAAATTTAAGAAAAACTACAGTATTAGGTACAGTATACCTACGCTGTTATGTCTGATTATCATCATGGTGTCTATTTTTACTATGCTGGAAAATAGGCAAATTCTCGCAGTCCCGGTTTTGTAAAGTAGTGTAAATAGTACCATAGAACCATGGGGGACAATTTTTCAGTGTAATAAATTGTCCTGCTTCGGCGTGAGGTTTAGATGGAATTCATCCTGGTATCCTGGTTATACTGACTTTACTACAATATGAGAATAGTAATCACCAAAATGAAGTAAACAAGGGATTCTGTGAGAACTATCTAGGAGAGAGGTGTAGGGATTTTAATTTTCCGTTATTCTCATACTCAACTGAATATCCCGATCTTCCTACTTTTCTGTAACTCAGGCAAACCCAATCATGCTACAAAATCAACAAACAAAGCTGTCAACGAAATTTATCAGTTGGTAATTTCAAGAATACTGTATCTTTGACTAATAGGAGCCAAACGTGCTTCACGACGCTACTTGATGTGGAACCAAGTAATACTGAGCAATATATGATTAAACTTTCATCTGACATTGTTTTATTTGTCACTGAAATCAAATGTACACGTAAGCTAGAAACAGCTGAACTAAATGCTTCTTTACAGGACGGATATGTTTTTATTGCCACTTGCAGGCGGAAAAGAGTCACTCGGCTACAAAATGTTGTGTAGTGGAGAAGAACAATACAGTACTGTAGTTTAATATAAAAAAGAACAGTTGTATGCAGAGTTTATTCAAAATATGTAATCTACCAACATATATGTAATTGAAGCGATTGTATAACCACGATCAATCATGTTAATCTTCAATAATAAATATTGGTACTATTGTAGTAGTGTTGTCCCTCTGTTAGCATTTGGGTAGGTTGAGGTAGCTTAAATATGTTTACGTCGGATTAGGTTTGAGTGAGTCATAGTCATGAGCATTTGCGCCGCATAGCGATAGTGCTAATTGATAAAATACACTCAGTGGAAATGATTATGGTAAATCAGCTGTCTTATTTTTAAAATAAATATGTTCTGTTACAGACGTCTGTGTTATTACATATTAAGTGAAGCGTTTATAAGAATGAAATGATTTAAGATGATTTAATAAAATTGAGTTAAGGTTACATTAATTTCTATATTTTTCATTAAGATATGCTTCGTCTGGGTCTAGATGGAATGAAGTTCTACTTACTCTAACTGCTAGTGGCTATCATAAGATTATGAATATATGTCTATAAGCCCGTTTCCGTCGATGCGATTCGTATATTTTGAGAAAAAGTTCAACGATGCCATTACATGCAACAAAAGTAGAATCCTCGCATTCTATTGCAAACGCAATTATCGGAATCACATCAAGTCAAAAAAAACATATGACAGATTGCAATTCGCGTTGAAAATGAAAAAAATAATAATTATTATATTTGAAACACATTATATAACAACAATATTGTTTAGCAAATATGCACGATTAAAAATTGAGAAAACCATTTTCATTTATTCGATTTCGTCTTCTGGAATATTTTGGATGCTGACTGTGACTTGT
>QRAM01000463.1:41625-66840 GCA_013436055.1 Halocynthia roretzi | reverse complement strand
AAAAGCTTCAAGAAGCTGCAGTTTTTGAATAGAGTACGGCTCATTCACAGATGGGGCGTGAATTTTTATACAAGATGTAAGGGGAGCGCAGCTAAAAAAGTTTAAGAACCGCTGCAATAGAGAGTAGGCCAGGTCTCAAGGCAGTCCGATCAACCATGTTCAATAGTTATTACTCTCCAAAATTAGGAAAAACAAAGTTACCTCGGTTGGCATCACATCGGCATACAAGCAAATAAACCATTTGGAAGCAAATAGTACAGAAGAAACAGACTCTTGTTCAAATTTTGAGGTCACTTCTGGATATCTTTCTCTGCAGAGGAAAAATGTACGTTGAAAATATAAAGCTAAATATATGTGGTGAGTAATAGGTGAACAATGTATTTTATCCTTGTGCTGAGAACACAGGCGTAGTTGCCCTCTGAAATAAAGGCTTTTTTAAATCTAAATTTCGATTTATTTAAAACTCACTTTATTAGAACATCGAGCACTCCCATGTCAGCTCTGAACCCAATCAATGAATTGCTGTAATATTTTGGCAAAAAGTCTTCAATAACAGAAACCATCAACCAGAAAACATATTCTTCTTTCTCGATGATCAGCAGAAGGAGGGCGGCAACGTAGTTCATTCCCTGAATAAGATACAAATAGTATCTGGCTCTGGGGCTAGTTATTGCTTGCTTGAAATGTTCTCCCACAGAGCAAATTTCTCCTACAAATTCCAATTGCCTAGTAGTGCATCCACCAAGTGCTTTACATGAGAATCAATCATGGTAAAATTGTCGAACAGTGGTACAACTGTATTCCATTGCGTGACCGTTTTGTGTGTCTATGGCGTTAGTATTCTATATTTTTCTATGATTAATCATTTTCCGAAGTATGATACACTAGAGGGGACCTTGTATAGTCTAAAGATACCCCTCCGCTAAGGATGAGAATCGCTGAATTAAACCTAGATTTATCGTTGTCAAACGTTGAGCAAAAGTTTTTCCGAAGTAAAATACCTGACAATATCCAACGTCATTCTTATATCGTCCGACAGCAGTCAATACTCTCGCGAGCGACGACCTCTTTGAACCTGGTTTTTCTCCGACTCTGAAATGCATATTGTCAGGGAAGGTCCTGTCCAAGTCTGTTTTGATCGCTTCAAGGAGTTCAAGATCACCCGGGGGAGCTAAAGAGAAAATAATATATAAATGCCGTTGTGTACTAAGCATAAAGTTGTCGATACATGACAGAGACGAAAATAATGCAGTGACACTACCAACAGGCCTACATCCATACAGTAGTGTACTAATTCTATCATGTTAGTCTCGTACCACAACTCAATACATGGGTATAGAGCTTTTTCAGCTATCTGGACGTCATGGTTGGTGTGTGTATTATACATGGGTATAGAGCTTTTTCAGTTATCTGGATGTCATAGTTGGTGTGTGTATTATACATGGGTAATATTTGGGAAATTTGTGGTAGTAGATTGAGAGATGCAATGACGTTATTTTATATTCACCATGATAATCTTCGCTCAGCATTTTATCATATATGCCAGGATTCTTCATCAATCGCTTCATTGCACCACTCACCTTCATCCAAACCTTGTGACGCAAAACAAGAAATATTAAAAAACCGAATTCATTTGTTACAATCGCTCTAAAAATCTCTAAATTTTCGACCCATATTTGGCGAGCTGTGAGTGCATTTACACTTGAGATAAAACTTGTTTTTTACTCAAATTGCACTTTTATTTCTTCCTATTTCTCTCATTTCTACTATATACAGAATATTAATGATAATACTGATGCATATATAGTGTTTTAATGTGTTTTGTAAAGTGCTTTGGTAATTTAAAGGCAATTTAACTTCACTTAGTTCATTCAACTTTCCATTATTACTGTTTGTCAAAGGAGATTCGAAGTATTCAAAGCAAGCACGGCTTATTACACCACCCTCGCACAAAGCAAACACTGAGCTGAGCTGCACCGAATGCAGCATATCGCGTTGCTTAATTTAGCTTCAATACACCTTAACAAATACAGTACAGAATGTGACTCGTTATGATGAAAATTTAAATTATAAATATATTAGAAATGAAATGTAAAGACATTTGTTATAATATATTTGTTAGTTGCATATTATTCTAGTGTAAGATCGATGGAGTCATACACTTGGCAGTGAATGTTTGGAGGGAGCTGCAGCTCTACAGTCACTAGTATATCTTTGAATTTATTTATAAAGATATTCACTTACCATTGGTCTGTGCTGCATTGGAATTCCTTTTCGACTGAATCTCTTTACTGAAAAATATATTGAAATTATATTAACCTAGCAACAGTATTTTCTGAAATTTACATTGCGTCGTGGCTTCTCGAACCGATTATTGACGCAGTACGACATATATAACTGTTATAACTCTAATATAATGGACAAACCTGTTGGATCTCGTGTCACTTTAATTTTTTCCCCATTTTTCAGTAATTGATTCCACCTCATCGCTCTTCTTGACAGAATGCCGGTGTATTCGGAGATGAAATTCTCGTAAGACTTGTAATTAAAATCTTCTGGTCTTATGAAACCGTATTCGTCTATGTTGCTGAAACGAAAATTGATAATATTGATAAATTATTTCAGTGTGCTTCAGTTTTGGACTATGGAGGGCAAGACACTTAATTTTAATTGATTAATTGGGTTAATTGATCGACAGAAATTGCGATGTTCCTCTGGTTTCTCATTTATACCAGGGAAGAAGTCGAAGGGTCGGGTACTTTAGGCCGGAGTTACAACCTTAATATTTCACGGAATCGGAATTTTTGAAATCCGACTCCCCACACCTGCTTCATACTAGAGTTCCTAAGAGTCACATAGTACTAGCGATCCCGGTGACAGTGTGAAATTACCCCAAAATAGATATTTACAACATTTGAAATTAGTTTTTTAAAACCTTTTGGCAAAAAAACAAAAAAAACATATCTCAGAGATCGTTAACCTGTATTTTCCTAGCACTTTGTTTTCTTCTTCTTGAGCCTGGCTTCCCCCGGTCGCCATAACTTTCTAATTTTGGTCCAAAATCCAATAAAATAAAATAAAAATTTATTGATGAATGCGAGTGTGAAGGAATATTGTAGCCGCCATATTACTTTGAAGTGAGGAGAGGATCGTCTGGGAGTTTCGTTGATGCATTAACTTCTATTAGTTGTAGATCAATTATTACTTGCCCAATCATCATAAAATTCACAAAAGACTTTGAAAATAGCTTCGTAATCATTCTGTGGAAAAATAACGTAAATCAGAAAAGGTAATCGTGAGAAATTCGAGTTCAAAGATGTGGGACAATATTCTACCTGCTGCGTATTTTGTCGCCTCTTCCAACTTTCAAATATGTATAAATCCATGAAATAAAATATATAATGAAATAAATCCATTACTGTAGAGAAACTGTGTAGCCTAGAGAGTAGGGAATACAACAATATGAGTTTTATATGTTTCAGTGTAAAATGTCATTTGATCCCCCAGACGATCCTTTATCTCGGAATGAACGCTGGCGGTTGGAATATAGCTGGTTCCCAAACGAATGTTTATTTACTTAGTGACATTCAGTACTCCTACGCCGTCTGGCGGATCTGATTTACCGCTTCATACCACCGGTTCTCAATCTATTTTTTTGCCTCATTTCCCATTCCCCCTCCCAGGAATTGAATCGAAAGGTGCATGCGGTGTCAGTACTTCAATAGTTTGAATGAATTTATCAAGCTGTGATCCCAATTCCTCCCTCCACAAATCAACATTTATTAACTGATAACACAGATCCAAAATTGAATATTGATTATGTGAATCTAACACGTATAACATTACCAATTCTAGTTCTAATTCAGTTTGATTAATTGGAAACATTTCGCTTAATTAGCGTTCCATGTCCATTCCCTCTCCTTCCCTCTATATCAGTTGTCACCAAACTTTTTTATAGACGGGTCGCATTATGAATTATTTCAGTTTCGCAGCCAAAGAAATAAAGGAACACACTTGTTACTTACTACACATTCGCTCACGAGACTACAATCTCTATTAATTACGTCACAAACCTAACTCCTACATGCAATGAAACACGAGAAGTAACTACACAGACAACTAAACGGCATAAGTGGATGCAAACCAAATCTCCGTGGCAATGTAGCGATAAGAAGGCAGCTACTTAATTACTATGGATGAGGGATATAGATATTTCGAAAATTAAGCGTAGTTACGGTCGAAACTAATTACTGTATTGATGTTAATTAATGAGTTATGAAAGGGGAGCAAGTTTTTGTTCTAAGTGTCTTGTGTTGATTTCTTGATTTATCCATGATCAGGCAGCGTCCACCATTGTCATAGTTGGTTGCGGCATATGCTGTGGTTGTTGCATATGCTGTGGTTGTTGCACTAGATGCCTTCATTCAGAGAGTATTGCTGCATCTATGAACCACCGTCAATTTAACAGAATAGTTGGTTACAATTCCGTAATTCTGAAATGAGAGAAATCCACTTATATTAACCCTCTACACTCGTATAAAAACAAATAGTCACAAATATAAATTTAGCATCGATTTTGCTAAGTGGTTTCATCTCACCGATTTTTAACATTGGTCTTCTGAACTATTCAAAAGTCAGGGTGCTTATTCAAGGTTGAGTATCACGATAAGAATTGCAAACTGAGATATTCTGTTTATTGCAAATTGCAAAAAGAATAAAAATCCTTATTTCTCAATAATGTCTCAAAAGTGAAATGAAAAATACAGAAAAATACCTCCATCTTGTGTACAACTACAAGCCTGAGGTCGGAAGTCACAGAACCTTAGAAACGGTGCTATTGGTTCCTGTAACTTCAAATGAAATTTGGAGAAAATCTCATTTGAACCAAATTGAGTGCAAGTGGCACATTCAAGATGATGCAGGCACAGGAGCAGAGAACAATATTAAGAATAACTTGTCATCTAATAGAGGACACGATGGACGTGTGTGGCAACCACACTGCACACCTGCACTGCTACCATGGCAACAACCAAATAACTCCTAAAAAACAGTGGATGATACCGAAAAATTCGGACATTTAAACCAACATAATATTTCCAGTTAAAATAGAACACAATATATCCAACAATGATAAGATGTAAAAGTAAAAATGTAAAAGCTTTAAACCTACTGCTGCGGATGCGGAATATACTTCCACTGTTTTATATTGCTTTATATAAATTACATCTTAGACTGCTCATTGAAAGTGCAAGAGATTAAATGATAATTTAACCATAATAAAACCGAACAAGGAAGAGTTAAACTTTTCAGTAATGTACTAACTGACTGCAATTATGAATGAACTATCAGTAGTTAGTACAATGAAGTAACTGTACGACTTCTGATTCAGATTGTCTCGTTTATCACCGCAGTGGATGCTCATGATTATATTCGCACCAAAACAGATACTACAGCGGAAGAGATTCTTAAAATACAGAGCTTGAAATGAACATAGCTGACTGAAAGAATGTGGTTGGGTAAACGGCTAGAAGGCACACACGGTAGGGAAGAGCAGGGCTTCCAAGAGGGGGTACAAAGTGTCTACTTTTCCATTATGTATGATTACACACATGCAATATTAGATATATAATGATTTCTGAGATCATGGGAAATTCCCCAAACCATCTTAGAGCAGGGTACTATGCACCGCACCCATGATTATTTCTGGCAGTGTTTAAAACCAACAAATTTGCTACACAGCAAATAAATCAATGCTGAGGCCAAACTATATGTTGCAATATGTTGTTGTGTGTTTATTTTACTCTACTGTTGATCCAATCGTCTTGAAGGGCACATGGATGGATGGATATGGATATAATTACAACATAACTTATCCCTTCATTACAATTACCAGTGACTGCTACATTCTTGGTGTGTTTTACAGAAAAAAATGTTTGGGAGAATTAAAAAATAAAATGTACTGAAAAAGGTATATTTTTTTCCCATTATTTTTAAATTTAAAAGCGAGAATTTTAAGAGGGAACAATTTCAAGACAGCAGATAACTGTTTCCTATACACATACTTTCTAATGTGAGAAACAGTTGAACAAGATATATACTGGGACTATCTACATATAAAGTAGATAGAAATATGTCTCAAAAAATTATTAAAAGTTAACATTGAACTAATATAAAAAAAACTAATTATTCTGGAATAACTCGATTAAATTCTGCATTGTATGATTCAAAAGTACAGCTGATAAAATGACCTTGACGATATACTTTCAAGGTCGAACGTTAAGAAAATAATGTTGATTGCGATGGCACGGAAAAATCTCATTGATGCTGATATTTTGGGATAAAAATATCGTTTACTAAAAATGAACTGCATAGCGAGAGAGATTTTACAGAAAATATAACTTTACTGCATTGAAAGCCGAGCCTTGGGATTTAGGATTCCATGATCTAAAATCCATGGTGTACACGACACAAGGCACCAACAGCTCCTATTTATTCATTATGCTATACAAAATATCTCACACGGTTCATTCTTGGTCATATACAGTATCGAAACACTTCTCTGGGCTTAGGTTGAGGCTCATGAGCTACAGTTTCTGTATTATTTGATGCTTACGAACTTAGTGAGAACATAAGGAACAAAATACTCAAAACTTCGAAATTCGAGAAAGTGTCCCAGTACGATTCCTCCTTTCAAAAGGTCCCCCCCTAAGACGTTGATAGAAAAAACAGTGCTACAGCAATAAAAGGAAACTCATCACTTATTCAGCTGTGTACATTTATACTACGTGCTGATGTATTGATACTGTGTGGTCTCTCCGACTTTCAAGGGAATAGTTGACAGAAATATCTGTCCAGACTAAAAAGAACGACGAACCATATATTTCCTGTGATGTCTGAATGTGTGAAAGCCTAAGCTCGAGTGAAGTCTGAAAACTCGGGAGTTAATCAAAAAAATCCATATTTTGAACTGATACCAAGATTTCGTGTCTGTGTTCTTCATTTAAAATGCCACAATCAAGTAAATCTTCCTCTGTGATGTCACTAAGAAAGAAAATATGTTACTGTACTTGCTCTCGGGATGAGTTCACCCCTTGGGTGATTCCAATTGGGTCCAATTAATTAGGTTCGATCGGAACTCAAGGAAGAAAATAAATTCCCCGTCTTTGTCGCAGTTGGTTTATCAATCTTTATACTTAAGACGAGAAATGATTCAGCGTAGTAAAACCAACTAGCAAAGCCAGATATGATCACAGATATTTGATAGGAGAGAATCCAGGTTCTGTTTGTCAAACATTGAAACTGATATATTTTTAACTTAGCATAATATCACTGCAAAAACAACTGCTTGGGCAGCGAAAATGCAGTTAACGCTTTGAAACTACCTATCCATGATCTCTATGGTTGAGGACGATGGAAAAATGCTTAGAAGTGCTTAGATCACATTTCCCTTGCTATGGTGGAGCTAGTGCAATCACGTGAGTATTCCAACACTTTGAATTATTCCATGATTCAAGAAATGCTGGAATTCTGAAATTTTAAATGCTAGAGCAGCCACCAGATTTACCTCAAGAATTCAAGCCCATCCCAACCACTTTCTTCCAATGATTGTGTGTATTGTGAGAGACCAAGACGAGAAAGTAACGCATCAACGCTTGTGATGGGAACGGATGAACCAGGAACTAAAAAAGGGCAAAGGACAAAGGTCAATGAATAATCCTGAACAAACATGATTAACATATGAACAAGCATAAGAAACAGTTGACTATTGTTTTTCAGTTCAAAAGCAAATGAACACACATCACACATACATTCTAACTCGAGAAACAGGTGACAATTTACTTTAACCTTGTAGAACAGGCTGGCAACTGTTTCTTGTACATGTATTTTTGGATATTTATTATTTTAAATAATTGCACTTGTCAGTTTCTACAAAGACTTTTAACCTCTAACCTTTGACACTATATTTTCGCAGTGACGTAGTTCGTGGTTGAGGCGGCGGCGCAATGTTTTGACTTAACGGTTGAGTGAACACAGGATTCGATTGCTCTATAGCACCATTCTGTGATGAACTTAGTTGATATTTTTGAATCGTCAATGGTGAACCTGGGAGCCGTGGAGGAGGTACACTAGGTGGAGGTATCGGGCGCCGTGTGTCTTTGTTCATCATTCCAAACATTGCTCCAGTTTGAGCAACCTATGAAATATAAAACAGTCACTAGTGTTGTAGATCAAAGTACATATCATGTCATTTCCTATACACATGGATGTAATGTGTTGCGTAGCGCTGTCTAGATCCCTTCTCACACTGACTATGTAGCAATAAGCACTGGTTATTCCAGCGGTGTTTAACTCCAGCTCCAGTGAAGAGGATTAAAGGAGAAACAGGCCGATGTAGGGTACTTTTCACACTGACTATGTAGCAATAAGCACTGGTTATGTTAGTAGTAGAAATTATTTAACTGCAGTTGGGTTTCGGCCGTAAATTGACTTCTATAATGAACTACTAAATTCTAGATGAAGTCTGATCAGTTATACAAATGTGGAGTCAGTCTGCGCAGGTGCATTAAAAGGCAAGAAATAATCATCACTTTTCATATACCCAGATTATCAATAATATATACAGTTAGACTCAGCAGAACTTCAATTCTAGATCGAGTGAAGTGAAGCGATGGGTGATTCTAATTTGAAGTTGGAGTTTTTTAGATGTGAGATTCATATCTTTGCATAGCTGGATCATCATAATAGCTAGAACAGCAGATGATACGTTTGACGTGCATAAATCCTAACTCAAATTTTATCTATGGTAACTCTCACTTTT
Organism: Halocynthia roretzi; assembly: GCA_013436055.1. NCBI lineage: Eukaryota > Metazoa > Chordata > Ascidiacea > Stolidobranchia > Pyuridae > Halocynthia > Halocynthia roretzi. Next base: position 58,022 of record QRAM01000463.1, on the reverse strand, counting down.
CCGATAAGTATATTTGAAGGGCTCGTGTCATAATTTTGCCTCTGTTGATATTTTGTTTTCGCTGGAAGTTCGCGAACCGGTTCGAAATTGCTTGCTCCGTCGTCAACCTTGAAAAGACAGACACAAAATTATTTAAAAATAGAGACCAGCACCCTCAGGACAGTAGAAAATCTAACTCTACAGTTTGAGAAACAAATCACTCAAGCATGAAATCACCTGATTCATAGATTCAAATAAACCTTCTGCTGCCTCAAATTCAGCAATGACTGCGTCGAGAGCTGACGGAATATTCGGAGGAATTGACGGAATTTTCATCCGATCTTGAGAAGAGGAAATATGAAATATGAACAAATCAATCACTCAATTTCTTAATCAAATGACAAAGAAAAATAAATAACTAAATGAGTTGATTCCAATGCAATTCACTACATATTTATGTAACATAAACGACTCTTACTAGAGGTGACGTCAGGGTCAAACGCTTCTCGTTGATTCTGTGAAAATCTGACAGGAAAAACTGGACTCATTTCAACAGGTTTCTTTGGATTCACAGTCTCAACACTCGGGGGAACGTGGCGCTCAATCATGTCGGGATCGGCGTATATCGCTGACAGTTCTTGAGCTAGACGCAATAAGAATTAAAATTAAGAATTGGAAAATGGTTTCTAAGTGTTTTTTTCTGTTTACGCAAGGTGATAGCGCTATATGATAGTTTTCTAGAATCTAGATTTACCTACTAGCTTCGAGTTGTAATGACAAATGACTAGTAGTTTCTCAGCACAAGGCTCAGGGTTTTCATTAAAATTGTAAGAAAATTTGTAAATATGTGGTTGATTTTTTATTCTTTTGTTTTCTGTAATGATCAAGCATCTGGGGAGGAAATGCAAGAGTCTGGGATTGGTAACGGAGGAATACGGAAAAAAAAGTTGAAAAACTCTGTTCTGAGGTATCGGCGATATTTGGAATTGTCAAATGGAATATTTAGAATTCTAACGATATCGCTAAGATAAGGAAGACCCCACAAAAACCTCCCCATTATGAACATATTATGAACAGTTGCCATGGCAGATTGTATAGCTCTAAGTCAATCATGGAAAACAGACAGACATTAACTGATATTGCATAAACAAGTTCCAGGCAGTGATTTGGCGGAAACAAGAACAGACAGACAGACATTGTTATCACAAACATACCAGATTTTGATGCAGAGACCGGTGGGATCGACACAGGTGCAGCCAGTGGAGGTCGAAAATCAATACTTGTTCTGAAACATACAAAGCGATTTACCATTTCTTACTGGTGATATTGAACCTTGACCTCTGCCGAACCCATGAGACTGACTCAACGAACCCCATGGGGTTTGATCGAACCCAGGTCAAGAACCACTGAATTAAACGGTAATATATAAGCATGCATATACACATTATTCGATATATTGATATTTAAAAAAATACTACCAAATAATATTTAGTAAAATGAATTTTTTATAACTGACTTGACTTCAAGTCGAGTCATTAATTTTCGAGTACTTTCCGAGTAAAAAAATCGACTTGAACTCAAATATATAGGGTATCTAATTACTTTGGTCGTGGCAGTGATGATACTGGTGACGGAGAACCTGCCCCCGCTTGCCTCTGCACTGTGTCTGATATGGAACGATTCCATGTTGGAGGGTTGTCATTCACATCAGAATATACACAGGATTCCTTCGAAAAAATAAAAAAATTTTAATGTCCTCCGTTTCCTCTATTCAGCTTCACAACGATGACACCCCCACAATCGTCCCATAATAGTTGAACTCCTCGTAAAGTTCCCCTGCTATTTGTTGCCAATGCCAATAAATTTTAGTTTAATTTTTTAATAACTTACAGTAACTTCTTCACGAATACCGACACCAAATTGAATGAACTCGTAAGTTTTTTCTTTCCGATGATTCGACGAATCTCTGTATAACAAGAAATCTGATATGAAATGAAATTATGACAGCAAAATTATGTTTTCATGACATATCAAATGCTTCAGATTGAAGAGTCAATTTCTAATCAAAAGTAATCTTGTGGGACAATGCCAAATTTTACCTCGTTTTGACATGCATGACTCCCCGTATCTGCCCCGAATCTTCACCCTTTCTTGTCAAATACTCGTCGAATTTCTGTGGCATTGTTCCAATCATTGGACGCAAAGCAAGAACGAATTCGGCTGAAAAAAATATGAAAATATGACATCACCGAGTTCAACAAGTGTAGTGAAAAATTGCGCTCGCTGCGTGCTCGTACATTTGTGATCAGCGGAGTGAACAATAGCAAAAATTAACACTTTGTTGTTTATGATCACTCAGGCAGAACTTATTTGAGCTTGTCTTGATACTTTGTTGTGAAATTAAACAGGGAAGTCTATAATGCATGACAGCATGAATTTCAGGATCCGGGAACAGATTAATTTGCATCCTATTATTTCTAATAGGGATAACTGCTTCGAACTTACGGCCTCCTGGAACGGATTGAGTATGGGGAAGAGGCCCCACTTTATCTGTAATTGAAACTCACCATGATATTCATTTTCTTCTTCTGTTTTTAATAACACGAGCAAATGTTGGTCGACCAGATATTCACGATCCGAAATCATTGGTTTCAGCTGCGGGATCGCTTCTTTATCCCAAGTTACACGAACATAATTACCACCACCGCCACCGTCAGAACAATCGTACCGAGTGTTTTTTGAAGACTTCACGGATGCTTAAACAAAAACAATTCAAATTTGAAAAAAAAATCAGAAAAAGGGAATTTTTAAATGACTAATTAAAAAATAACACAGTGACCATCGATTGGAATAGCTTACGACAGAATTATGACCAGATGATTTTCCTCTCGATTCATTTTAAGACTACATATACGTTTAGTTGCTTCGTTTCATTTGAAAAACATTCTTTGGTTTTCTATATTTATTGAAACCATGATTTCTGCTTATAATAGGCATTTTCTGCTTTCAAAGCTATTCAGAAGTCGTTGAGATAAGAATTTACAGTCCGATTACGAAGCAAGGCATGATCAGCATCTTTAACAATTGCGACTTATATTACAATAGAATATTTATTATTTAAAAATAATCAGTTTCTTCAGCTATCATGAGGTCATAGTTGGTGTATTTCTACATGTGGATATTGTATATGAAGCATAGCATTCAGCTATCACACAGTAGAAAATATTTCATTCAATATTTCAATTTCACCTGACAAACACATCGAATGAAACTGAAGATAGAAACTGTTCCTTCCTGACGATTTAACGACGGCCTCAATCGATTCGAAAATGATTGTCGCAGCAGAAGAGGGAGCTGAAGGACTTGACTTCAATCCTACAAGGTAAAATATTATTAGATGCTGAAATTACAACAAATATGCAACAATGACTGACCTTCATTTGACACATATTGACCTCTGACACCAATCTGAATATTGCAGAAGACTGGTGAGTGATCGCTTGTCATTATGTCATCACAACAGCCTGAAAATTAACTATTGTTATGTCGAGAATAGGAATCTTGAAGTAGTCAAAAAAAACATTGCTTTCAAATAATAACAATTTGTTTTATATCTACATAGCAATAACTACATCGCTGAGACTTCACTAAAAAGAAAAAATTGAACAAATCCCCCCATAAAACATACCATAAGCCGTGCAGACATTATGAGTCTCTGGATAGGATTTCCACAGCATCCGATCGCACCAAGAAGGTACATTGATCCTGATTCCTGTTCTCTTTATCTTGAGATGAGAATAAGTGTCTCGGTTCCCTCGCTCGTAACGATATGTCGGAGGAAATGTTATCTCTTCCTCGTCTGAATGAAATTAAAAAAACAATTAATAGCAGAGCGACCTGACTTAACGGAAATAGGCATTTGAAGTTGTGTAGTGGTTATCTTAGGCAGTAAATTGAATAAAAAATAATAAAACATCAAAATTCGCGACTATATTTGCATGACTGCGCAATTCATACCTATCTATTGTATGTCCGTCTGCACTTGTGCAACGTAAGGAGAACGTTTTGATCTGTAGTTTGCCGATAACCCAGAAGATTATGAATATATGCAGTAGTTGTAAACAGCACGAGATAAAACTTATCAGGAACAAGTTTATACTTGTTTATACTTGTATTATTTTAGTCATTTTACAGGGTTTTACAGGGTAGGCAAACTCTGCAAAAATCTAAAATCAAGCCAGCTCACCCCCCTGGCTTTCGAAGTCTATGTTTGCAAGTATATACAATTCGAAATATTGTGAAATTTTCTAGAATATTTCTAGCATCTGTTACGTCATAAAAGAAACTTACTGAAACGGTAGAAAACTTTTTTCAATTCTTTTTCTCGTCGCAGTTGGTCGACTTTGTATAACATCTTATAATCACGATTCTTGATCAAACCGAGAATTTCTTGGACGTCCATTTCAAGTCTGTATAAGAGGAGGAGATATCAAACAAGCGAACCAATCCGAGAGTTGTAACGATTCATTCATTATGTTCAGTTAGTCATCCTCAGTATTTCATTATTCCATCATGTTAGGAAGAAAGTATATGCTAATATCAACAAGAAACCTAAGCTTGAAGAACTTATCTCATATACACTAATATTATGTTATTGACTACGTGATTTTTAATTATTAATGTCGCACATCACTCTGTATGTCTTACCTGTAATTCAAATCGCCAATGAAGAACAAATGATCGAATCGATTCGTGATGTCGAACATGGAGCAGCGATCTTGTCCAACGCTGAGTGATCTCATGATGTCATGATAATTCTGATTCCGCCTAAAATGAACAATATGAAGGTTGAGAATCTGTAATTTTATAAATATCACGAACGACATGAAACATTAATTCGATGTGTGAAGAAGAGAAGTCGAACTGGCTCTATATGTATGAAAAACCCTTCCTTGGAATCCCTTGTTCACGGATTTAGTGTGATTCTTAACATTCAGGGGGTTAAGGTGGGGTAACCCTTGACCCTTAACCCTGGAGTGTTAGGAATTACACAAAATCCGAAACGAGGATTTCAGAGGATTGCTAGCAAATATCTTAGCGGTGGAAAATAAAGAACAACCGCTTTACATCGATGAGAAAAATGTCAGTGTTCACCATTCCAGATATTTCAAACTTTTATTTTATATCAGCAAAATCAATTAAGCTCAGTATAGTATAGTTGTATGGAGCTGCTAACCCAAGCAAATACCACGCTGGGAAAAAGAGCTGTTAGGAAATCAACCGTAACTGCTTTACATCGATAAAATATATCATGTCAATATTCACCTTCCACATTTTTCATTTCCCGATGTGAGATGAGCGTTAATGAAACAGAGAGATGTTCCACCGAACTGGAATGCGACTGCGACAGCGCCTTTGTTGCCGAGTGTATTCGCAATGCCTAGAGTAAGAAATAAAACAATGAAAAAAACATGACGGAAGAGGGCGACTTACTGAGTCTCAGAAAGGTCTCATAAAGAAAGAAAGCAGGGAAAGCAGGGATTGGAAATGAGCATTCTCTGCTTCCGTATTTATTTCACTTATTCACCTGTTTTAACACTAGATGTCTGTACATGGCTTATTCGATTCTTGTGTTCTTCTTTGACCAGGATCATTATTTTGATGTGCCAGAGGGCATCCATTGCGACCTTGAAACAAAAACGATTTCAACCAAATTACTAAAAGTACTCAAAGTTATTAAACAAAACTCAAGAATTAATAAAGTACTCGAAGTTATTAAAAGAACTCAAGAATTACTCACAACATGCATAGTCTCCCCTGTGACCTCTGTTATTGTATCAACGACCTTGTGCAACCATTCTTTCTCTGGCAAACCGGTCTCTTGAGTTCCGATTGCATAAATATCGTGCGGGATTTCATAGACGCTTTTGTCCAGCGTTCGTCCTGTACCAGTGCATCGAAACCAGGATTTGATGTCAGAAGGAGGTATAGTGTCACCTAGTGAGGAAGAGATGGCATCAATTATTAACTTAATAAATGGATATTCACTGATTTCTCACGACCGAGAATTTTTCTTTTAAGTCTAGAAACTAACTACGATAAATGAATTAAAATTCTAAAAATCCCCCATAGAAGCCGTTTCTCATTCATACTCCGTAACAAAATTGAATTTATTTCCCTCAGCCGCACGTACCCATGTTCCAGGCCCCGAGGAAGACGGACACGCAATCAGGCTCTGCATTACTTGAATGCATATTTCGGACCAGCTGCATAACTTGACAAAATGCTTCTCTCTGACTGCTTTCAACAAATACATATTCTCTTTTTTTTCCTCCTTCATATACGATGCTCAGCTTCGAACGAGACTTATTGTTCTTGATGATTTGAAGCACTAGATGGAGATAGATACAATAGCTGTTAGTGAAAAGAATAAGTCAAAGTTACAGGTTGGGAGACTGTCAGTTTCAATGCAATGGATAATCCGTTGCACAATAGCAGCACCTGATTAATCATGATATAAAGGAGCATAATAAAAATGATGTGATTCTGGAATGATATATATTGACATAAAAATGATTTTGAATGCTGAGTGACAGTACTGGAGCCCATATATCATAAGGTCTGAAAATTTGAACCTCGATTATCTGAACTTGTCTGGACTGACACATATACAGTATGGTTTCGTCAACACAAGGCTGTTTGATAAACAGTTGCTTTGATCAAACAAATTTTGGTTTCGGGATTGCTTTTCTGGTCACAAAGCAAATAGAAAGTGGATTGTAAATGAAGATACAGACTGATGAACAGACGAAAGCAAACAAACACCACCAGCGAGGAAGATAAGCAAAAGCAAATAAACAGCATCAATTTAGACTCAAAAATATGTGAATAGGTGAATTTATACAAGTATAGGACTTTGTCCTGAACTACTGAAGATGGATGATAATCTGGGAGCTTTATAGAAATTTCCTCTTTATTTCACCCATTTCTGCCCCCTTAAAGATGATCTCACTCACCCTGATCACATGAGAACTCCAGTATTCCGTCTCCTTTTAGAATTTGAAGGACGCCTTGCTGTACATTGACGCGAAGATTAAGACGTGAAGGTTTCAGCCCCATCGCGGACTCAGCTTTGACCTTTGGTGAGGAAAAAAAAAAGAAAATTGATGCTAAATCGTTATCAAAGTATATATCAAAGTCGAGATGTGGCTATTCAAGGGGTAACTAAATGTTTAAAAGTCAATAAACACAGTGTTTGGTTTGCTTTTTATTCTTCAGGGCCTGTTACGTAACAATGTCCGTATGAACTCATTCTCTCTGTACTCATTACAGGAGAACATGTTTTTCTTGAGGATTAGAATGCTACTTATGTACAGGTAAGCGACTGTCTGCCTGGTACATTGTGCTGTCGTTTTAGGCTTGGTGTTCCAGCCTTACTGTTTTTTATCAATTTTTTTCAATATTTTGTTCAATTTATTAAAATATTTCTTCACCTGGAGAGTAAAAAATATTTTAGGAATAATATTTTACCTCGAAATTATATTCCGGTATAGTCAGAGAGCTTTTCGTTGATGCTTTTCGAACAGCGCTAGGACTTGTCCTTGTGATAACACCGGCAACTTCCTGTAATATAAAATGTTGGTACGGTCAACCTTCCCTTTTACTAAATATTTCAGAATTAATATATAAAAAAATTATGTCCAACACACATTACCTTTATATTGATGCACGCTGTCTTATTGAGAGATTTGATTAAAGTTTTGCAGCCGCCGAGACGATCGAGGAAGGATTCTAAATCGACATCTGGATCTGAACTCTGAGAAAAAAACAGGACAACTTACATTAGGAGAACGTTTTGATCTGTTGTTTGCCGATAACCAAGAAGATTATGAATATACGGACGTGTAGTCGGAAACAACACAAGATAAAAGTTATCAGGAACAAGTTTCTACTTGTTTTAGTATTATTTTAGTCAATACAGGGTAGGCAAACTACTCCGCAAATATCTCAAGGTAGGATAGTGTACCCTTCTCAAAAAGCAATGCAAAGGTCTCGATTGAAGTGAGTGAATGAACTCAAGCGAGAAAATGTCACACTGACTGTCATAGAATTACTTCTGTCATTGCAAATCGCCTATTATCCACAATTCATAGATTTTTACTAATTGCAATATTTCCAATATTATTCCTTCTTACCATAGCTCCGTTCAATCCCGGTCCTATCGGAGTTTGAAGGTCAAACAGTTGACGTAGGACGTTCAATTTTAGCAAAAATGATTCCAGCTCCCTGAAATTGAAATAAAATATCTTATCTTATCATCAATCACATATAAACTGCGTGGGAATACCAATAATATCACATTCACCGATCGAATGAAATTTCGAATGAAAGATAAATTTTAATTAAAGGATAAGCTTTTTAGATAATCTTTTTATGCTTCGAGACAGTAATATATTTCGATAGCTTCAATTTCAAATGAAAAATGCATTGATATCACTAATCAATATATTTTAGTTTAATTTTAATTTTTAGGCTTCGACTTTATGCTCAACTTTATTGGGCATATTAGTCAGTCTCTAGTTTTTAAAGGATTCTCTTTATGCCAAGACTAGACTTCATATGGTCATTATGTTTCAGTAGCCTCTATTTTGAATAAAAAAGCATTATTATAAGTTATGATTCGTTAAGTAATATCCTTCAGGATTTTTGGGCTCAGATTTTTTAGGGAAATGTGGTTAAGGTGTGAAAGGAGGTAAACAAACAGATTTTTGGGCTCAGAATCAGGAGGCACACAATTTTACCACCAATGAATTATACGTCTATGGGTGAAATTATCGAATATTAATACGAGTTGTTACCTTTCTAACTGTCCGGCTTCCTTTGCGATAAACTTTTGCATTTCAACACAGTTTCCGCCCCCTTTTATCGCTGATTCAATATCGGTCTGTAACGCCTCGTTGCAGTATTGCTTCAAAGATTCAAGAAATGATAAGCTGACCTGCGGACTGAAATATTAAATAACATTAAGTAGATTAGCTTGTTGCAGTTTCACTAATTAAAGATAGTTTCAAGAAAGAAATTTGTGATTAATATTGAAAATAATATGCAATCGATCCTCATTAAAATCGGATATCGTTAAGCTGGATTAGTCCAGTCAAAAATAGAAGAACAACTATACGAGAGTCATACAAGTACAGTCGTCCATTGTTAAAAAAGACCACGTTGAGCTGGACTAAATCTGAGTTAAAAGAATGAGTGTCTGTGTTGCAATTTATGGTAATAATTTTTACATACTGTAATGTGAAATAATTTTATAAAAAATAAATATATACATCATGTTGTTCAGTGTATATATATTTCAAATTTATCTATTCACCTGCTGTAATCTAATTTTATCAATAGATTAGAACAATAGATAAGATACTCACCAGTTATCGTTTATCTCCAACAATCGATTTTGCAATTTGACTTTAACATCAACAGATGATACTTGAGCAGGTGAATTCGGAGTCACCAAAGGCTGGTTAGCTGAAATAGGTGGTCTCGGTATTTCTCTGTGAGATCATAATATATAGAAACTCAGTTTAAAGGTCAATTCAAAGGTTATTTGCTTGTACATAGATAAATGCAACATATTTGAATCATATTCTCGATATTTTGCAAGTAGTATTAAATGTAATGTCGTTAAAAACGCGATTATAAAGATTTGTTCAACGAATATTTTGCTCTACAATTTCATTACATTCGTGAACATCAAATAATACAGAAACTGTTGCTCATGGGTCTCAACATAAGCCCAGAGAATTGTTTCGATACTGTATATGACCAAGAATGAATCATTTTGTGTAAATATTGTATAAATAGCAGCTATTGCTGCCTCATCACCTTACTCTTAGTAAATCAGTAACAATGCATTTTGATTTACAGATGTCAGACTTGAAAACAAGCAAGCATGAAGAAAGGAAGTGGTGTGTTCTTATAACAGCTTGTTTTACTCCCCATAAAACGTATTTTAGAAAGGATTTCATCTACTTATTGTGTAGACCAGTGGTTCTCAACCTTTTTATGCTTGTGAACCGGTAGAGGTTGTAAAAAATACTTTGCGGACCAGTAACATAAAACGTGGTTATTATTAGCAGTGACCGAAACCGAAAGTATGACGGGAAATGGTGGCAACTCACACATCAATCATCGGACCTATGATTGTTGCAAAACCATTTTGTCTAGTAAAGTCGTTTTATGATAATACAACAGTATAAGTGTAATTTGGTAGTGAAAATACGAAAGATAAGATGCAATTAAGCGTTATTTAAATTCAATTCAATATCAGTGGGAAATTCGCTGCTGCTTCATTGACAATATGCGAGATAAGCGCGGCTAGATATACGAAACTTGTTTGGTTACGGAATGCTGCTTCATAATTCAGGTATAAAAATGACCATGTCTTTCCTGCGGAACGGCACAAAAATTAACGAGGACCGACGGACTGCTCTATACCTGCTCTCTTCTTAACCTTTTTTTCAGTGTCTCTTTTTCTGATATTTGCTTGGACTATGCTAAACTGTACTCAGTGAGATCAGAAGTTAAAAATATCAGTTTCAATATTTGACAAACAGAATCTCGAATCTCCCCTATCACGTATCTGTAATCTACTTCGCGGTTTGAACATTACCTTACAGACTGCGGGGGCAATGGGGGTAGCACTCTTTGTTTATCCAGCTTTTGTTTCTGAGAAGAAAATGCTCCATCCATCATAACCTTGATTCCAGACCGCACTGATGATGGAGAAGACTGCGGGGCTGTGGGGGGTGAAAATGCCGAGCTGATCGAAGGGGGGATGGAAGAAATAGTACGATTCGGCTCTGAAAAATAAGAATCTTATTTACAGAATATTAAAATAATTGGTATCAGTTTTTCTGTCTAACGCTCTTGTTTTGATGATTATAATTATGTCTGGTGGGCAGTATAAAAAAGCAGCATTTTGAATTCATTACAAGCCCTTCATCCATAAATATTTTTCTTCGCATTGCATTGTTTTAGTATTATTTTAGTCATTTTCACAGGGTAGACAAACTACTGCGCAATCTCAAGAAAGGGCAGCCCTTTTGCTTTCCACACCTTCACTACCCACATGAGAGAGACTACCATAAACATACAGAAATACATTTACCATGTGCTGGTATGGGAGCAGCGACTGCAGGCGCTGGAGCCCATGGTGGTTTATCTGGCGAAGGTCCCACGGGATGTGTAAGTCCGCACACGAGACCATTTTGTGGATTCCGATAAGCGATGATTAGGTCGGTTAAAGAAGGGAATTTTCGCTGCTGAACTCCGTTGATTGTCTGAAAATTAATTTAAAAAGTTTAATTTTGTTAGGTCAAAGGTTATTTGTCATAGAAAATATAAATAATGGAATATAATACAAAAAAATTATCCGTATGATATGACTTATGGAATCCAGTACTGTCACTTAGCATTCAAAATCAGTCGCTTCAATTGGAGGGTCTCGGTTGCAAGGGACAATTGATTTTTTTGGATCTGACTGATTTATAACACATTGATATAGTTGTGTTGGAAAAGAGAATATTACCTGGACTGCGAGCAACCCACTTTCAGTCGGCAAAATCCTATATGTGTGAATCTGTCCACCAAAACTGAAAAATAATGATGTTGAATGAAAATTGTGATAAATAAAATAATTGAATAAAAATTGTGATATCAAACAAGTAATTCAAGGGTAAATACAGAATGATTTGGTATATTGAAATAATTCTAAACATTTCATTGACTTGGGCAATATTTATAGATGTAAAACTTTGAAATGACAAAGGTTGGCAAAGAAAGGATAATTATATTAGAAGTTGCATGCTAGTTATCCTATGCCAATCAGTATATGTCTGCGTGTAACTTACCAAAGGAGAACGTTTATATTTTGGGGATAACACAGAAGATTATGAATATATGGACATGTAGTCGAAATCAACACAAGATAAAACTTATCAGGAACAATTTCATACTTGTAATATTATTATTTTAGTCATTGTAAGAGTCATCATTTTTTCACTCAAAAAGCTTACCCTGCCTTCCTTGCTTCCTACAACTATGCTGTGGCGCTGAGTGACGCATTAGTGTGCTGTGGCACTGAGGTGCATCAGCATGGTGCATTTATCTACGGTATTAAAAATATAAATCTTTTTACTCACAGAACACTTAGTGCATACGCTCCCAAAATACTTTCGCTCGCACGAACAACAAAACTCCCATCGATTCCGGAAAATATCACAAGTTCTTCAGCTCTTTGTCTCGACATTCGGCCATGATACCATTTCTCGTCTGCCATCTTTCTATTTTACAAAGTTCTATTCAAAAACTAACGACAGTCATTGTGTAAAATCTGGACTGAGAAATCATGAAATAAAAAATTATATGTTGATGTCCTGTGAATTTTTTGATAGATTAACTTTGATTATCATTTAAATAATAACATTGGTCTGACTGGAGTGAGAATATTTTGATCTTTAGTTTGTTGAAAACCCAGAAGATTATGAATATATGGACGTGTAGTCGGGAACAGCACAAGATAAAACTTATCAAGAACAAGTTTATACTTGTTTTCAGTATTATTTTAGTCAAATGAATACAAGAATACAAGCAATTCCAGTCTGTGAGTCCAGGTAATTGCTATACACTGTAATGGTGAAACAATTAAACATCTAAATGCGAAATCTTGGGGTAGGTCACCTGCTACTGTATTAGTGATTGGTAGGAGTTGGTTATTGCATAGCTGATGAAATATGACCAGTCAATTGTATAGTAGTATTTGTAGTCATATTTCATCAGAGCTATGCAGTATTTTGTCTTGTGGATATAAAACGGTGATACAACTAACGTTAAGTTCTATATATTGATGTTCATCTATGTACCTGATTGGCTGGTCACAGATTTCAAATATATTTCTACTTATAAAAGTCGCCAGTTATTCAAATATAACATGCTTCGTTATATTAATCTATATTCTAACTTAATAAAATTGTAACTACGACTCGTAACATTCTCTTTTCCAAATCATACAATACATAAAAGCTTACTGAAGAACTACGGTGCCTTATAATCAATACCCCAACATACTACATACTACAACAACCCTTTAACAACCCACACAATTGAAACAGCCCGCCCCCGCACTCAGTTTTCTGTTTCCAGAGATTGAAACAAAACGTAGAAAACTCATTTCCGTGTTCCGATTTGTTTACAGGACACGCTTGAGTAATTACGTGACGTCATTCCCGCAGGCTGAGAAACACAGAATTTTTGAAAAACTAAAAAAATATATACCACGACTGAATTTCTCGATATTTTTTTGTCCTAAAAATATGAGTATCATGATATAATGGTCTGTGCAGTAATGAAATGTTTTATTTTCGAATTAGATTGAATCAGCAATATGCTCAATAGCGGTGTACAGGGAGCAGTATGTCGTTGCGTTTCGAAATTTCACACAGATTTGCTTTAAGTCGTTGGAATGAATAGGATTACGCATAATATCAATCCTTCATCACTTAACATAGCTTCCTAGCATCAGTTTTATCCTCTTTGCAGATTTAGCAGAATAAAACCAGCGCGAACGTAGCCTGCAAACTCCAGTCAGTCGATTTAAAAAGGATCTCTCCGAGGAAATTAAAATCAAAGTTCATGATAATATTCCTTGATATATATATATTACATGTATTGAGCTGATTCGATTGGTCCCGGTAAAATCTTATTAAAATAAATATTCTGTTATCTCGAACTTCGGTTAACTCGAAGTTAACAAGCTTGTACTATATTTGCTTACACGTATCACGAAGAAACCTATTTACGGTGTGCCCAGTCACTGGCTACCCAATTGATCGCGTTGCGTAGTCGACGTGCGTTATAATATTTTTTGTAGAGATTTCTGAGAAAAAGAAACTCACTCGATTGGAGTTAGAACTAAATCAAAGAAATTCATCTGTTTTTCTGGTAAAATTAGCAGTGCAAATTTGAGGAATGCATTCGCTACAAGTCACGATATAATAAATTAGCCACAGAGCTTTGTAACGTCCACATTAATATACAACATCTTGTCATAGGCTACCTTACAATACAAAGATTTCATTTGTCAAATTGCAAACTAGAATACAACCTTACTTCGTAAAAAAAAATTCTTTTAGGCTGGGAAACTGTTAACTAAGCTAAACCCCAGCTACTTAGATGAGAACGGTTATTAGTAGAAAATATTCAACTGCAGCCGGGTTTTGGCAGTAAACTGGCTTTCCATAATAAACTACCAAAATACATATCAAGTCATTTCCTATACACACGTAACAACGAATATAATATGTAACGTAGCGCTGTTTAGATCCATAAACGCTGGTTATCTTAGTAGTTGAAAATGTTTAACTGCAGCTGGGTTTCTGCTTTTAATTAGCCTCCATAATAAACTACTAAATGTAAGATGAAGTCTAAATAGGCAAGGAAGGGCAAGGATTATTATTATCTTCAAGAATTCAACACACATTATGAAGTACTACAAATAGTATACACTATTCGCATCAGGTTGTCCTAGAATTTCTGTTATTGTCCAGGCACGTAAGGTTGAACGGGAACCTGGTTAATGTTACGAAGATTAGGTGTCAGACTGGCTGGTGAACTTTAGCTGGTGAAACTGTTAGCTACACTAAACTGGAGGCGCTTAGGCTTCTATAGGAACTTTCTAAGTTGAAATAATGTACACTGGCATATTGATTTTATTTGACAAATCACATCAGCCATCCCTTGAATTTGAAAGCAAAAGTAAAATACTATGACAAAACAATGCCCTGTAACAAAACCTTTGTTTTCTGCTGGTGAAACTGTTAGATATTCTAAACTGGAGGCTCTCAAGCTTCTGCTACTCTTCGCGATGGGTTCTTTGCATTTTTGCGGAAAATATGTGACATGAACTGTATAGTACAAGCTCATAAACGGTTTGAAAGGTAAATAAACGAAGCTGTGACTATAAAAAGCTGAAAATCTAAAACAAGGCAATACCGAAACTATAAATTGCAGTCCCAACCCTGCTAAGATCATGTAATTATTTTAATTTCACTGAATGAACACGGAAAAACACTTTTCTCGGTAAAAATATCGTTAACCTGCTACAGCTTTGCTCTGATTTCATGCCTTTTGGCTATTTGCGTTCAGCTGACGATTTCCGGTGTTAGTAAAAGGAGTTTCATATATTAATCCTACTGTGGCTAGTAGGCTAGTGTCAGATCAAATTGCAGTGTTCGATTCTAGATTGTGCGAATGAATCAAAGTACATATCATGTCATTTCCTATACACATGGATATAATATGTTGCGTAGCGCTGTTTAGATCCCTTCTCACACTGACTATGTAGCAATAAGCACTGGTTATTCCAGCGGTAGAAAATGTTTAACTGCAGCTGGGCTCCGGCAATAAATTGGCTTATCTAATGCAGAGTACAATACTGCAGTAGAAAAGTATGTAAATTATCCACTAAAATAGGTGAGAGAACGCGCAAGCACAAACTGCAACAACCGCTACTGACAGTGAATGGTTCCAGCGGCGCAGGCTAGTTATTCCGAATTAGCAAGTTGACATATCGACTTAGCAAGTGTTAAATCTACAGCATGCATGTTATTCAAAAGCACACGGTTACCACGACAACTAAGCGAGTCGATGTTTATTAAAAAATAAAAATATTCGCAGGCCTAAACTTTTTGTTCGACAAATTATTCATTCAAACTAACTACCAGTATGCTCATAAAAACTACTTCCAAGCACTGTGCCTGACTATTCAATATAATATCCAAACATGGCTTAAATATGCTAAAAACTTATAATACAGCTCCAAATTCACAATTCTAGCATAAAAACTAGCAACTATCCACTCATTCTGATTATATTCAGAACGAAACTCAATGCGCGTGATCACTATTACGTCATACGATGCCGATTGCGTCATAACTAACATTAGAAAAATGAGCAAATACCAACTGGAAATTATTAATTGTAATAAATTGCGTTCCTATCAGTCTGGCAAAAATGAATCTAGACTGTTTCAACCTGGCGTGCATTATGAAAATCTCAATACTTCTCTGCCTTACGATAACATATGCTAGCATTGGCCAATATGTTTTGATACTAATTACCACACTTTAAGCACGTAAAAGCTTCAAAACCTTTTTGGACGAGAATGACTATAAAGTAATAAGACGATATTAACCCAACCCTCATCAAAAAAGTCTCAAAACTTTCAAAACCACCAAAAATAGTGAAAAATTTATAAACAGCTTTACCAAAATGTATCAAGACTGTTTCAACCTGGCGTGCATTTCAAAAATCTCACTACTTTTCTGCCATTTCTGCCCAATATGCTTTAGACTTATTTT
>QRAM01000463.1:1024-40050 GCA_013436055.1 Halocynthia roretzi | reverse complement strand
TTATATATAGTGATCATTGGACCATGCAAACATTTCTATCACCCACTGATGAGTTTGACCTGGGGCTCACTAGCTTCGAAGCATTTGGGGGCTTAGGGGGCTTTGGATGAGATCGGCCTGTGCCCACAAGTAGGAAGGGAAGGGTGAGAGAATAGCAGATTCATAAAATAATGCAATGAGAAATAAAGTAACTCTAATAATGGTATTATAGAGCAATAATGCTATGACTACAAAGTATTGTGATACAATAGTAAATGATCCAATAAATTAGGTAACATTACAAGCTATTATGGTCACCAGCACAAGCTATTATGGTCACAACAAAATGACTATTAAATGGGTCAGTGGCGCGAGTTACGCATAGAAAAGGGTTTGGAAATATTATTATTACACAAATATTGTACTGTACAGTACTAGCAAGTTGACATGGGCACTTATTCCGAATTTGAAGGGAGCACAGTACTTGGAAGATGCAGTACAGTGGTTTTACAGACACTTGTACATTGTTACATAAATATTGTACTGTACAGTACTAGCAAGTTGACATGGGCACTCATTTCGAATTAGAGCACATTACGACTTGTCAAATACCGCCTTAGCGTAGATTCACTGTATATCAAACAAATCAACTACTTGGAATAAGCGAGGTGAGTGACAGGCGCTGGCAGAGAATTAAAAAAATTATAAGATAAACGCAGGGGGAATAAGGTCATCACCTTTGACATGGTGAATGACCCCTTTCTAAAGCAATGCTGTTTTTCTACAGTGGCTGTTAAATCACCAAATGTCATTGCATATTTTGACAGGGTTAAAAAAGAAGAGGTACATCAGCTTATTTCAGGAACATGGGGTAAATTATCAGGGATATACTGTTACAAAACCGAAACTCGAACTATTCATCACAACTTATCCCTTTATTACAGCACAGAATGAATATGCCAATAAGTGATTTTACCTAAGACCTTCTCTTCACCCCTTAAAAGGATTCAGGGTCACATCGGTTTCGTGTCAGCACACCCCTAGTAAATACACTGCAAGAATGGTTGAAATCCATTAAATAAAGGAAAATTTTAGGCTGATAAAATATCTGGAATGAACTTATCAATGTTTGGTTAGTGAATTCAAGAGGAAAATTTCGTCTGATGAAAAGACAGAAAAATAAATTGATGTAAATGGTTTGCCGTTGTTGTCGTCATGGTAAGAGGGCAGGATATACCAATATGCTAAGTAGGTCTCTGGCCCCCCGGTGTCTGAGGGCCCACTGAAACTAATTTGTGGTGCAGCGTGCTACCATGTGTTGAATACTTGTTTCAAGTGTGGAGACCGGGATTTTGCAAAGTGTTTCTTATGTTTTTATGCTATATGGTCATGTAGAGTTTAACTCTTTAATTTGTTTAAAAATAATGATGTTTTACATCGTTTTGAAATTCTTATTTCTTACTTTATAATATTATGTAATATTTGATGACATTTGGCCATTGCAAAATAATTGCAGTAATATATATATATATTGCTCATTGGAACATGCAAACATCCTTGTAAATTTGAGGACAAATCGATTAATTCGGGCCCGGGGAGCACAAGTAGGTATATTCGGCCCTGTCTACAGACATGAAATAAATGGGGATAAGTTGATAAGCAGCAAAAAGTAGATTGTGCCATTAAAAAAAAGGAAAATGCAATTTAATTCATAATTCAGTGGCAAAATGTTTGTTGATAAACTCAAACAGTTCAATCAATGCTGTATCCTAGGTTTGATTAAATGTTAGATTCGCTATAATAAAAAAAACGCAACAAAAGCATCAGTTTGTATCAATATCAACAGATCAAGAGTGTGGGAACGGAGATCATTAATTTTTCTCTCTACAAGTTTATTTTTTACATTTACTGTTATTATCAATGTTCCTTTTTATTCGATTCAGATGCTTATTTGGACAGTTAATATAGTGGACGCCGCTTTTTGTTAATACTCCACCATCTCAGTAACAAGTCCCTTTCATCAAGTGTCTACAAGAGACAAAGCATAATTTTTTCCAAGGTTAAAGGTTAAATGGGAGCCAGTGGCATGGCTGGTGTGGTATATTCCATTAAGGTCATGGCAGGCATATGCCTCATACTGAAAATAATAATCTAATAATACTACTCATATCTTATTCCTACAATATTTGCATATCATTTACCACGGATGAATAGAGTGACTTGGTAGAAGCTGTTTGACAGTAACAATAAGCCACTCACAGCATGACAGTGGAAAAAGGCAAAAATATCTACAAAAAAAAACAAAATATCGCTGACTTTATCCATCAAGATCAGTAGAAAGGATCGGAAGCTCTGTAAATAATAAGGAAAAATATTGAAAATTTTGAATCTTAAATAAAAAATACACAAATAAAAATTACTATGGGGACGCTGATAAGCAAAATGCTAGAGCGAATGTAGGAAGAAGTCTCATGACATGGTGAGACGAGGAGTGTAAAAAAAACTTGATAATTCCTTCCCACAGTAAGATTTTGATTTTTAATACTGGCTTGTAAGGTCATTGTAAAAACAAAAATTGTATCTGATCTTGATAAACCTGTGATATAAGTGAAGTACACAGACATCAAACCGTGTGTTTGATTTATACTTTACTTACGAGCATCCTTTACCCGAAGTTTAACGTTTTTGTGACCTTCTGATTACTAAACCAATAATATAATAAAAGACACTACAACTTATCCCAACAGACAATAAAGTTCAAGCTCCATTATATATGCAATTTATTCTTACCAGTTACTCTGTGATTTCCATGAGGCCAAAAAAAAAAAACGAAAAATTATCAGCACTATTAGGGAACATCAGAGAAGCTGTGTCAGAACAACGACTTTATAAGGGCGACTATGACCATCTAACATTGCTTGGGTTGAAGTAGCTCTTATTCTGAACCAATGCTCAGGTCAATGTTCCACAACAGTGGTTCTTAACCTCTTTTTTTCAGTGTGTTATAGATGGGGATATTTATGTAAATGTAAACACGTATAACATGTAACCTATAACTTCCCATGAACTCTGTCTGCCCTCGTTAAGAGTTCACAGCGCCTACATGGGGCCGGTAGTCACATTAAGAACCACTACAGTGAATGTTCACGCTGATTTTTTCGACCTCTCGAGCGGAAATATGAAATATATTTTAAATTCAAAGCTTCTGCTTGGTTACTTTCATGCAGTGAAGCGTCAATATGTGACATTATTATTACTGATGAAGCCTTTCCTCTGTTCCAGGAAGTGACATGGAGTTTATGGTGTCAAACACAATGGCAATGTGTGATATTAAACGAGCAGCATCATTTTAACGCATAAAGTCTAAGTTATGTTTTTTAGTTAGTTCGTGAATCATGCATCAAACTTACTTGTGACTTGCTGGTGTTGCATAATCTCTCATTTCCATATCATCCCACGAACTGTAAACATGCAATACAGATAATGTTAATCACAGCAATTCACCGACACAATTGAATTCAATGAGGGTAAATTCACAAAAACTAGTGCTTTGTTACAAACTGTGATAATTGTGATAGGAAAAATATTGCGTAATGATTAATAAACGCTCCATTGATGATTTTCAAATTTGAAATATTTGAATTTGTGAATTACTGAGTTGAATCAAGATTCATGCAGGGCAAATGTATTTGGGGAATCACCAGGAGACCCGAAAGTATTTCGAGTATTCATAGTATGCTGTTCAATACATCCAGGTCTCCACAATAAAGCTTCTTACTTTATGTTAGTGGTAAACTTAATATCTAGTTCAGAAAGCTCAGCTCTTACAGACAATGCGACCTACAGGTCCCGTCAGACAATATAAGTTAAATCCTTGAATGATTGAAAGGAGTAAGCAAAATGGGCCCAAAATATGCCCGATGAGCATATGATGTCAGTATGCTGGGGCCTAATGGGGGTGGGGAGAGCTGCTGGATGTCTCTTCAATATATTAGGTAAGGTTCAATGGGTTATTGAGATGTTAAAAGCGGTCAAATTAATGCCAGGGACTTTATTAGGGAGCCTTCGGTCATTATATAAGAATTTTGGTGATAAGTTATCAAGCAGAAGATGAAATGCAAATTATTGGTTTGTGCAAACGTTGGAGTGCATTATTTTGCATGCAGTTAGTGCCATCTAGTGGTAAAAACATATTTGTTTTGCGAGTGTTTGACACAAATTACATCACATCAATTATCAGGAGTTTTGCTAAATTATTTTTGAATAAGAAATATTCTTACTATCTTGAGTAATTTTGACGTCTACAAAAAAATAAAGAAGGAGATATTCTAATTGCACCACCACAAACGTGACATTTAGGCAAATTTCAAAGGTTTTATGGTTTCACCAAAAAAAAGAAAAATAAATTGCCTCAAATTTGCATTCTACCCCGCGTGAATCGCCAACTTCTCCGATTCCTGAGAAAAACCAAAACAAAACGAACTAAACTAACAGAACTTTCACTAGAGGGCATGAAAAAGAGGGTCAAAGGTTGTCAGGCAGGCACCATCATGATTATCACTAGAGTGCATGAAAGAGGAATGTCATGGGCTGGCAGGCAAGTGCGATCATAACTATCACTAGATGGCATGAAGGGGAGAGGCCAGAGGTCAAGTATCATTAAAGGAAGGAGAGGGGTGGAAACCATCTTCCGACTGAGAAAGTGAGGGTTTGAATCCAGTCAGTCGTCCCTATGTCCTCGAGCAAGACAAAATTACCTAGCTCACAGTCACTGTTAAATCAGGTAACGCCGATGTCACTGCATTGATGATGGTGACCACCAATAGGTAATACCACCTCAATATAAGTTCAGGAATATCATCTAGGGAAGCTTTATTTTAAAATATATAAAGGGAGGAAATGGGCTTTATTAGGTTTCCCTCCTTCGATTATTAGGCTCAATCTTTTCCAAGCTACAAAATAAAGTTTCATGAACAAAACGAAAGCAACAATTATTTTCTAAACGTGAATCATCCAACCACAAATTCATTTTATTGCAAATAGCTCTGGGTTGCACAACGTCAAATGATATGACGTATATTCTTCCAGAAATTAAAGCGCTTGCAGAATTATCGGCATATAAACACATATATACGAAGTAGTAACTAGTATTAGTAACTCTTCATGGTTAGTATACTTGTCTAGTATACTCAATATGTTTGGAATACAATATCTAGTCAAATACAAAATTAACAATCTACAAACCAAACTAAACGGTTAAGCCGATTTAAACGAAATTTAGCGTGGGGAATTAGCGGATTCCGTCGCAGATCGTGACGGCGTTATTTAAAAAAAAGTATGCCACCGTTTTGTCGGGTAAAAATTAACTATTTTATTTTCGACTAGATGCCTACACTAAGTCATTCAAAGGCAGCGATTCAGATTCGTATGAACGGGGTTTGGATAATTAAGTGTTCACTATACACATCAGAAATTCAGTGAACAAATACAGCATATGCCGTATTTCCTGTCTTATAAGACGCACTTTTTTTTCCTGAAAAAATATCATGCGTCTTACCACTTGTAGTGCCTGATGAGGTGGGAAATACGGTAGGTTGTTTTGCGTAGCAGATTGCGATCACGAAAGTATACTAATTACAGATAATAATACTCACTCTTCAAATTCTTCAGTCATGTCCATTCTTCTGAAGAATTTCATGAGTTTCATCGCGACGATCGCGCTCGGTATCAAGAAGAAAATACACCAACCGAGAGAAAACCACAAACCGTTCTGTCAAGAACAAAATAAAAATTATTCTGTTTCCTTTTAGCATCCATATCGGGGGAATAAATCAAAGTACATATCATGTCATTGGGGGGGGACATGTAATAACGAATATAATATGTCGCGTAGCGCTGTTAAGATCCCTTCTCACACTGACTATCCAGCCACCATACCTCCAGCCGTCATAGTTTAATAGGATCGTCTGGGGGACTATATTGACAGTGCTGTTTGTGTAGATTGCTTTATATTAGTTGTAGATCGATTATTACTTTTCCAATGATAAACTTCACACACAACATCCCTAACATCATTATCAACATTCTGTGAATTTTAAGTAAATCAGAAAAGGTTATTCGGAGTTATTTGAACTTGAAACTGCTTTGAGCTGGTTTCTAATACACATTTACGCGACATATTCCGATGACTCCTGCGCCTTTGAAAATTAATATTTCTTCAAAGAAAGATTAGCTAGAACTTTGGTTGGTATATCACTGGTTGCAGAGGTGGTGAAAACAAAAAAACAGAGAAACAACTTACGATGGTATCAATGAAATAGTCGCATGTCAGCGAAACAAACCCAGCATAGGTCGAGTAAATCGGTTGACAAGCTGCGAGATTGGTCGAAATCTGAAACGGAAAAAAGTAAAATATAATAATTTCGAGTGTGACATAGAATAAATATTAGTTGGTGAAACGATGGAATTGAATGATCTATTAAAGAAATAAGATTATAAGCATTACCTGAACAGTGACCCAGTCGCTGTATGAAGTTATATTTCCGACAACTTTGTCAGAAATATCTTTCGTTAGATCTTGGATAATCACAGTACCATTGGTTTGAATTGAAGTATTGAGATTCAGTAACTGTTGATCGAGGTTATCAATCGTTGCCTTCAAAATAATAAGAGATATTTCAAGTATTGTCAGGCGATATACAATGTAAAAAATAAAGCCACGCAAAGTGGCTAACTTTTACATGTAACAATTATCTCAAGAACTAAGGTAATGTACTGTAAGTGTGGTATTGGTGATGTCGGTAATGCAAACTGCTTTTATAATCTCTTTGTAGCAAGTTTTTTCGGTTAAGTCTCTGTGATGTAGTTAATGTTACATAGATATAACCTTACTTGTATCTAAAAAAAAAACCTTGTTTTAATGTCACCTGACAGGTTATAAGATTCCATGAGAAGTTTCAGTTTTATATGAATTATCTCAATAGCGAAATTCCTAAAGGTCTATAATGTAACCACTATCTAGCCGCCGTAAATGTGAGGATCAGTCGTAGTTTAATCGTGATAAAGGTTGTAGGTGTGAGCCGTTGTTAAGTGATTGTGTAGCGCTCCGTTCTAAGGCCTACCTTAGACCTACCACACTATAGTAACATTCAATCCTAGAATTGGCTTTGCATAATAAACTACTAAATTCAAGATAAAGTCTAATCAATTTTAAAGATATGGAATCAGCCTGCGCTTATAGATATATGATTTGATGCTGTAAAATAAATTCTGATATAGAAGACGAAATGTGAAATATTTTACATTGATATTATTTGCTTCTATCACAAGAATATTGATGCTTGCGTTTAACTTCTCATAATCATCTTGCAATGGTTCAACGTCTTCCCTCTGAATATCGTCTATGCGAGTAGCGTATCCTCGTATTTCGTTTTGGACCTGAAAAACCGGAAAATATCTTTGGTTCAAATTACAGCCATTAAGCCGGACATCGGATAAACCAGAGTAAATCTGAGTTAACAGAGCAGAGTGACTGTCCGTTAAAACGCCCCCCGTTGAACTATGCAAGAATTACAAAAATAACGCACCGCTGTCCCAGTGATACCGTCAGCCTGTGTACGAAGGAATTCAGCGTATTCTGTCAAGTTCTCGGCAGTGAGACCGGCTCCAAGCTGAAACAGAGAGAGAGGTAAAGTCAAGTAAGGTCAAAGGTGTCACTAGAAAATAGAACAACTGTGAATGTTTGATCATGTTTCGAATCTGCGTTGGAACAGTAAATTGCCGATATCCTTAACCCGCGAAATCACCCTATTAATAGGCATTATGTCAGAAGTGGGCAAACTCTCTCTAGGGTAGGGGCTGAATGCGATTGAGTGAACAATTTGTTGGGTCAGCATATATTTTCTAAACACCCCATTATCTTACACGGGTCACGGTACAAGGATCAAATAAGGACACTATGATTGTCATTAGTGATTAAAATACTGTCAAATGCTAATTGCATAGATTAATAATAAAATAGAAGGTTTTAACAGCAAGAGATAGTTCTAACTTTTCATGTCAAGTGTAATTTTTTATTCGATTTTCATAAATTCAAAAAGTTTAAAAACCACCACTTACTTGTCCAAGATAATAAGTAAAATTGATGCTGTTGATCGACGTACTTTTGAGTTCAATGATATTCTGTTGGCTCTCGTCCGTATAAATCCTGAAAAAAGAATATTTAATAATCAATCCTAATAATTGAAAACTTGGGATGTTACCCAACCCTAATTCCTGACCCCGGTTCCTAGTCACCCCACCCAGGATCTCAAAAAACAAATAAAAATATAATAAATAAAATATATGCCTAGACCAACCAGAAAGTTTTAAAATCCAAGATAGCATTTCTATAGTTCATTCATTCAATTCACCATGTTGGGAAGAAAGTATATGCTTATATCACCAAGAATACTAGGCTTGAAGAACTTATCTCATATACACAAATGTTATGACCTAATATGTTCAGTTAGTCATCCTCAGTAATTTATGTGGAGTGCTTGGTTAGCTTTCCATATACATTTTTATAGTTTAATTGATTTGCCATGACATTGGAAGTTCAAAATTAAGAGGAATATATGTGGTATTGCTGCATCAACATTCATGTGATCTTAACAAAGCTGAAATACATGAATATTCCAAGCAAATAATTTTCCATATAGTCAATAGAGTGTTAACAAATCTTCTTGTTTATCACAGAACCACAGCAGACATGACGCCTGACTGATTTGACAAACGACTAGACTGTTTCGCCAACCGTAAAATGTATCCTTTGATAGCTCAGTTAGTAGAGCGGTGGACTGTAGAGTGACGTTAGGTATCATTTTCAGTATTATTGTGCTTGAAATTGGTATCCTTTGTCTAGTTTAACCGATAAAGATGGAAAAATCTTACTCGATGGTTGACAAATCGATGCTAGCCGATGCATTGTTGACAGTATTTTCGATGGAATCGGTTTGTTGGGTGACATTCTGCGAGAATTCCGAAATATTGAAAAGATAATCGAGACGGAACGCTTGGTACGCCCCCATGTTATTTTCACAAGAGCTGGAAAAGCAGAAAAAATTAATTACAATTATATCCAGTGCTAGATCCTCCCTGGGGAGATTTGAGTTGTCGTTCTATTTTATTTGTTAAATTCTCACGTCACATGTGAATATACTTTTGGGGATCTCAATTAATCTCAAAATGAGTGCTAGAACACCTTTAGTGATGTCTTGTGATTATAAGTTGACGGCTGAAGTCAATAACCTATATAGTTGTAATACTAGCATGGAACATGTAAATGACTAGAGTACGAAACATGGAAATGCAATTGTATATTACGATGATGCATAATTAATGATCAATTCCACATTAGTTTACTTAACGCCACGTCTCACCATTCACTAAGACTTACATATTACATCTCCTTGCTCTAGCGTTAATCTTATCACCCCACGCTCAATGTCTTTTCACTGTATTTAGTACAGTGTACAGGAAATAGTGTTACACCAGTTTTATTTTATATTGTTTTGCCTTACATTAAAGACATTCAATTCGATATGTGGTTGCACTCCTGCAAGCACTTGGGCTGATGTATACACATTTACAGATGTATACAGACATTTACACGAAAAACTTACTTCAAAACATCAACGAGACTCACGGACACCGGCAAATTGAGAAGTTGAGTGAAATTCACAGCTGGAACATTCTCTTCCAAGAACTATGACATAACAAAAGCGAGCAGTGACATAACAGTCGAAACACATTTTACACAATGGAATACAACAACAGTCATGCAACAGTTAGACACCTAGTGGTTCTTACTCATAACAAGAAAGAAGTACAGAGGTCAAAGGTGACCAGGAGTTAAATTCAGTGAACCCGAACATTTCGAATAATGTCCTCAGGAACTTCGCAGCATGAGAAAGAAAAAGTTTAGTCAAAAAAATCATTTACTTTTATTTATATAATGAAATCAAATGGGCAATTGTTTCTTGTACATGTCAAGTTTCATATGAGAAACAGCTGACTACTTGCTTCACTGCATTGAATCAAAATGGCAATTGTTTCTTGTACATGTTTAATTTGGAATTATGAGAATTGTCTTTCCACACGTCTCTCTCTTTCTCTCTCTCATAAAAGAATCATGAATCGAACTTACCACAACTCCCTCGTAAGGTTTCTCCATGCTCTGACAAACATATCGCTCCCCATGACCTCCGATCGTGAAGGTTACAACAACGAGAATCATCAAAAGCCAAGAAAATATGAACGAAAAGCCGACTCCACTGTAAATGCAAAATAAGTGCTAGGATGAGATACCTCAAAAAATTAGAAAATGAAAAGATGCTGCAACATTCGTTAGTGTTATTCTATATAGTCATGTTGTAAGGTTGTGTTACATTATGTTGAAATTCTTATTTCTTACATTATAATGGGGGGGAATATTTGATGACATTTGGCCATTGCAAAATAATTACAGTAATATATATTGATTACTGAAACATGCAGCATTTCTATTAATTTACCTGGATTTACCCACTGATGAGATTAACCTGGGGCTCACAAGTGGGTAAATCCAGCTATTACTTACACCATGAGCATAATTCCTCCACAATTCGAAGCAGCTTTTCTATCTGTCGGAGAAATTTTACGCGCGTATCCGCAAACGCCGAGAAACATGCCGAGGTAATAACAAAACACCACGAACGCTAGAATAGATCCAAGAACCAAACCAGCAATGTATCTGGAATAAAAAATAGGTTGAGATCCGTGTGACAGTCAATGGAAATGTGTACAGGAAACAATTGCCTACTTGATTTAATGTAGCAGAACAGGTAGTCAAATGCACAAGAAACAATTGCTCATTTGATTTATTGCAGTGAAACAAGTAGTCAACCGTTTCTTATGCAAAACTAAACATGTACAATGCCCATATGATATGAGAAGTATATAGTCAACTGTTTCATGTGATAAGCTGAAACAATTTTTAAGTATATAGTCAATTGTTTCATGTCCAGAGCTAATAGGAGTATGAAGTATATAGTCAACCGTTTCATGTCCAGTGCTAATAGCAGTATGAAGTATATAGTCAACTTTTTCATGTGCTGAGATGAAACCCATTTCAGAGTAAATAAGCAACTGTTTCTTATGCCAGTATCTCACCTGTATTTATCAAAGCTGTCGTTATAAGTTTCGAAACCATTGTTAATGGATAACTGAACATCACTGATGCTCGACTCCAATGAGGCGAACGAATCCGTCGGAATTTTTTCAGAAATCTCAGAAATTGTCTCGTTTGTTGAATCAAGTGTTTTGATCGCATCTGAAAAAGAAGTTGATATTCTTCATACTGTGATACTTATGACATTATAGCATTCTATTCCAGATCATGCGAATGAATCAAATTACATATTATTTAATTTCCTATACACATGTAACAACAGATATAATATATCGCTAAGCTTGAAGAAAACGAAAAGTACAAGTAATTTTTGCCCCACCCCCACTAATAAACTGGATTGATGAATCTGATGCCCGAAATCCGAAATTAAGCGACAAAAACATTCAAACGACAAAACGTGAAAGCATTTGATACTATGTTAATCTGTAATATTTTAACTTTTTTTCCAAGCAACTCTCACCCTGACTGATGGTTGCAGTTTGTTCTGTCGTTTTCTGCGGGATGTTGTCAACTTCTTGCGTTATGTTAGCTTTGAGTTCGGCGATGTCGTAATCGTTCAATGAACTGTTGACTGATTGGAGTTCAGCAAGAAGAGGATCGAACTGGAAAAAAAATTAGTTATGTACTACAGTGGTGCCTCGTACTTTGTACTTAATCAGTTACAGGAGTCCGTTCAAATTATTCAAAGTTCAAATAAATTATTCCCATTAGAAATAATGTAAAATGATTTATAATGTGTCTTATAACCAGGTGTTTACATTTACATAAATATTCCATCTTCAACAAGAAAAAAATTACTGCCGTTGGCATATCAATCTCTATACTTGGTCAAGAAATGATTCAGCGTGGTAAAACCCGCTAACCAAGTCATGAAGTAGATTACAGATATGTGATAGGAGAGACTCGAGATTCTGTTTGTCAAATATTGAAACTGATATTTTTAACTTAGCAAAATCTCACTGTGGTCAGTATAGCATAGGCTTAGGGGAGCCCAAACAAATATCAGAAAATGTGGCACTGAAAAAATAAATACTGATCTAGAGTGTAATATTTCGACTTTAAACACTACACAGATTCAAGTTTTTGTATTTCATGTTTTTCATCCTTAGCCTGGGGTTGGGAGATACACTGTAATTTTGAGATAATAAAAAAAAGATTTACATTTGAAGAAGTTTGAAAGAAAGTTTTGAAGTTTGAAGAAAATTGCCGTACAGTATACAATACAATATACCGTACATTATTTTAATTTCAGAAAAATTTCTTACATCTGAGACATCGAATCCAGTTGCTAGCGACCCTGTTGAGCCGCTGATAGCTGTACATGCAGCATCAACGCAACCAGATACAGCTGCAGTAAGACCAGTTTGAACTTCGCTCAAATTTCCAGATAATCTTGCCATTCCTATTTGCAGTGTTTGAAGTGAAGTGTCTACATCATTGATCGCTCTGGTGACATCGTCAACAACTAAGAAAAAAAAATTGAATTGAACGAGAAGTAGTGGGACAGGAGATTTAAACTAAGTAGTCAACTGTTTCTCATATGAAACTGGAATAGAAGATTTAGTGGGAGAGTTTGTTAGCATCTATTACTAGCAGAAAAACCTGACACTGCCAGTTTTTTACGCATGTGAATGACTACAGCTGTACTGTGCAGAATGCCATGATTCAAACAGAATATTTGTTCTACCTTAATGGTTACAAGAGATCCATGAAAGTAAACCCCAAGTTAAAAGAGAATCACTAGCAAAATATGAACCACTGTGACAAACGAGCACGCGGAATAAAAACACAGAGAAAATTATTTACCAGCGATTGTTTCATCCAAAGCTTGCATTGAACCGACTAACATTGTTTCCACTTCTTCCTGTAATGGTTGACCGACCGTGACCCCAAAATCTTTAAAAAAAAAAAAAGTAATTATGAAATGGTTAAAATTGTAGAATCTAATTATTGTAATTTTGAAAAATGCAATCATGTACGACCCCAAAGTACACCCCTTTTAAGGACCCAATATGAATGTAATCCTATGTAACCTCAATATGGCAATCCTCCTATCCCCATAGAACAAATCCCCATATTGTAACCTTCAATATGGCAACTCGCATACTCTACGCCCCAAAATCGCATGTCCCATCATCTACCCCCACTAAGGCAACCCCTATATTGTACCCTGCTAACATGGCAGCCCCCCAGATATGACATTTCCTCACCTTCAACAAGAACCCTTATATTTTTATCGACGACACCGTACTGATCGCTGACAAAATCTATTTGGGTCGGAATCAATTTCGTATAAGTAACAATGTCATCAAGAATCGCTTCAGTCTTCGCAGGAAATTTGACGACTACCTGCGTCATCCATTCGTTAGTCAGGAAAACAAATACGGTCGGGATTCTGAAAGAAAATTCAAAAATCATTGAAATATGGAAAATTGATATAAACGACTTGCTAGAAATAATAGGTCACTAGATATTATACGATAGAATTTAATTATTAAATCCACCTTCGTCCCAGACGATTGGCGATTGACGATTGGATTGAATGAGATTACACTCAGACAGTTTATTCACAAAAATCATTAGAAAATAGAATACAAAATGGATTTTTTAAACGGTTATTTTTTAATGCAAAAATTCCCAAAGTCCCAAGGCAATTGGATTTTAATATGCGATCAGATTTATTATCCGGGAATTTATTGAGTCAACTCTACTGTATTAAACTGCTGTTGTTTCAATAAACAAAGCGGATGTCTGTGTTTGTTCAACGAATATAGGAAGCCTCCTACATCGACAGTCAATATTATTCGAAGAGTTAAATATTAAATCAGTACTGAGAATTCGATACCTCACATCGATAAATTTGCAAACTTCAATATCTAAATTTTTTTTTTTTATGTGGGCTTTGTATCGCTTACGTCTGTCGCTGTTGACCAACGCTTATCTTTCAGCTTATCTTTTATAGTTTTCAATGTTGAAACGAGAAATACAGTGTAAATATTAGAGATCTGTGTTATGTTATCATGCTTGGGGGAAATTGAAGGAAAATGGAGTCGACAGACGCTTTTCTACACTCCTGTTATGGATTTCATAATTTTCTCGATGTTACTTCATGTACGCGTGTAAATATGAGAGATCTGTTTCATGTTTGCGGGAAATTGAAGCAGTAAATTCCAGATAAATGGATTATCGGCCAATTTGCTATGAGTGCATCCGTGTATTTACAGTGAGGCCATACCTTAACCTAAGCATCAAATAATACAGAAACTAGCTCATGGGTCTTAACCTAAGCCCAGAGAAGTGTTTCGATACTGTATATGACCAAGAATGAACCATTAAGTTTGTAAGCATCTAAAAAATACAGAAACTGTAGGTCATGGATCTCAATTTGATCTCAGAGAATTATTTCGATACTGTGAATGACCAATGAAAATTAATATACTTTCAAAAATGAATTTGCTTATCGGTGCTTATCCCTAGCATGTAATCTTGAATTGCTACATCATACTTACGCCATAAATGTTGTTAGGATCAACATTGACACGCAGAGACATTGTCTCCAACAACTTTTGCCCCGTTTTCCAGATTGTTTTAGTCGTCCACCGCAGTTGTTGCAACAGCAGCGACAGCAGCACATGAACGAACCGATCAGAGGAACAAAAACAATGAACAGCAGACCGAAAACAAGACAAGCGATATAACCGGCATCGAAACTTGCAGCCTGCGAGTGGAAAAAGGATTTGAAAATCTCACTGCAATGCAACATGGTACAGAGTGAACTAGGTGTTTACATTTACATGAATATTCCCATCTATGGCAAGAAATAAAATTACTGTCGTTGGCTTATCAATCTTTATACTTGGTCGAGAAATGATTCAGCGTAAAAAACTGCTGACCAAGCCACGAAGTAGATTACAGATATGTGATAGGGGGGGGGGGGGGGGCTGTTTGTCAAATATTGAAACTGATATTTTGAATATAGCAAAATCTCACTAAGGTCAGTATAGCATAAGCTTGGGGGTGCTATCTGAAGCATATATATGAAAAAAGGGTGCTTGAAAAGAAGGGAGTTAAGAACCACTGCCATAATTAGGGAAAACCTGCTTTGAACAAGTATCGTATGATATAATATGAAGACCCAAGCACTGAGACTCAGTGAGAGCTTGCTGTATAATATATATTGTTGCATCAGCCTCGCGAGTCCGTTACTGCATCGTTACTTTCCTGCGATTGTTCGCAGCGATGTAACAATACCTCAGGTAAATAATACGAGGATGCGATGACTCAAACGAGGAACAGGAAAATAGAGTATTACTTAACACAGTGAACAGTTTAGACAGCACGCTGCATGCATAACACAACAGATAGAAATTTAATTATTACAGATAAACTGTATTACAGATATCCCTGTAATTTTTCAACCACAATATTAAGTAAAATTTATGGTTTATAGTCGTTGATCAAGGCCACTTGAAGTACCATAGTGATGCAAATGACGTACGGTACCCAACTGGTACTTGCAAGTACCATCTAAAAGAGGTTGTCTAGCGAAGTACCATGTTATTACTGCTGTAATATTTCGCTTCTCAGTAGAATTACAGTAGTTTCAAAATTCAGTAACAGTAATTTTTTCAGTTTTAGGGTTAATATAAACTGATTTGAGAGTTATTACTGAGAGTAGCCAGCATGAACGGTACTTTCCTAATATCCACTCATGCATTACTCGATGATTTACTATTTAAAGTATTAAATTACTTTGCTCTCCGAGCGCAAAATGATTCTCTTGTACTTTTACTCTTTGAGTACTTTTGAGTGATTCTTGAGGACTTTTAGTACCTCTGTTTTGAATGACAGAGAAAAAGAGAAATTCAAGCAATGAATTGAACTTATGGATCTTTACGTCAAATTTTGGAGATATTTCCATTCAATTTTTGGGGCCCTTTAAGTTGTGAGCTATCACGGTTCCTCTACCTCTAAAGGCAGTACTAATATTGGTCCCCTAAGTCCATAGGCAATCTCAGAACTGAGGCTTCAAATTTTTAACACATACACACACACAATTATACAACACAATGACTTCAATACATTACCTTGTAACCTAAATAAAGATATCCAGCTAATGGCTGCATGTTTGAAAATGAAAAATGGTAAAAAAAGAATTTTGGGATTTGTTGAAGCCGGAATATACAGGATGTGCAGCAGAATAAATGTTTTTAACGAGTTTCGGACTTTTTATAGTCCAGGGTCGATGAGGGATCAAGAGGTCAATAATAGAAAAAGTTTGCAGATCCCTGCTGTAGTGCGACATCTATTCTATTTCAGGAACGTTATTCCGATACAATAAAATGAAATTCAACTCACGTTTTGCCAGTTGTTGCTAAGATATTGTATCGGATCTTGTGCTTTGATCACGTCTTGCAAGAACACTACAAAACAAAGTTGCGAAATGTAAATTACCAAATTTGCTGCTGAGCTCCAGATCCAGATCCCAGAATAATGCATGAACAAAGAAAATCCCCCTCCATTTAAAAGGTCCCTAGATGGTATTTGGGTACTTATATCAAGATGGTGTTAAGTATAGTCACTGATGGGAGGATGATGGACCCATGATGTAACTAGAAACTCATTTGAGAGCACATTCATAGCTGCAGAGACGCCAGATTTTTTTAAAGCCCACCAGATTGTATTTGGGAACTTATACAGATGGTATTACATAGAATTACTGATGGGGTGATGATGTAATAATTTCATGAAAGGGATTCTGACCCAATCCTTGTAGGAATTTCACGAAATCCACAGTTTCACAATCTTACTTAAACATAAGAGAACTCTTCCCTTGGACACCATGATACCTTCCGAGCGCAATAGTAAACAAATATTTTTTACCTGCGAATTCACTGAACGGTTTAAACACAACGTCGACAAATTGTCGAGCCATCACGAACAAATGACCGAGTCCGCCACCGGTGTCGAGAACAACGGTGTCTGCTGAGTAGTTGCCCTGAATCAACGAGAGAAAAAGAATTAATAAAATTGCAAAACTAAATTGAATGATTATGCAGCTATCAGGGCATTACGATTTTCGTTGATGCCGTGTTAAAATTAAGTCCAAGGAATATCTCACCTGAGGTAAATCTCCGAATTCTTGAGCGGCCACCAGCTGCATCCCTGTTGCCACAGCAACAACTAGCATCACCCACTTCTGCATGGTGACTTATTTCAACAAAAATTTAGATTTTAAGTTTATGAACGCTGATGATAAACTCTAGTAGCTTGAAAAAAATATTAAAAAATGTTAGTTTCGAAGTAATGACAGTGAATACTTGTCAGGACTTGTGAACTTGTCAGGACCAGCACATGTGCAGATACAGGAAAAGTTTGGATAATTGAAGTACGAATTTACATCTGTCAACAAATTTTGTACGGCTGTAGTGCACAATAAACACAATGCTTTGCCATTTACTGACAAAATATTTCACGCTCCGCTCTGCCTTGTAAGCACGACATTTGCAGCCTACTCTGAGTAGTTTGCCAAAACTCTATAAAAATTCGCATTCAAAATCATTTTTATATCAGTATATTTGTGCTTGGTACAAAAGCGCAATATGTCCCTGTCTAACTGTCTACCTTTATCCTACATTAAGTCGAATCAACAGCACTCGGTTCCTTGACTGCTAATATTTACCAGACAGACGATCAAACAGAAGTAGCATCTGAATGCTGATAAATATTAAACAAATACAAGATATCTGACGCTGCTACCTGTAAATGCAACAGACCGTGATAATTAATATAACACAGGGTGAACTGAATATGGGAAAACGAATCTGCTGATGGTGACGCCAGGGTTAACAAGATCAGTATTTATTAATTTCGCTGTTCTTCCTGTTAGTAAATGGAACGTTTTCCATCAAATGGATCGTATTTCATATTCCTTTATAGATTGAATAACTGCAAAATTCTATTTAGAACCCTGCACAGACAGGCATAGGCGTCGAGATATTTGCAGAGTAGTTTGCCTATCCTGTAAACTTGCTAAAATGATAATAAAACAAGTATAAACTTGTTACTGATAAATTTTACCTTGTGCTGTTTCCTACTACACGTTCATATATTCAGAATCTTCTTTATTATTGGCAAACAAAATCGATCAAATCTTTCTTCTTACGTAAGTTACAGCCAAGGGTTTGTTTCCCGTTCAATGAATATGCGTAACATTTGGAAACGATCATGGTAGGCGTAGGCTTGCTTCCTATGTTTATGCTCGTCTGTTATATCTAAAACGTCCAGTCATTTAGCTGATAACAAACAGATAGGACTTACTTCGTTTATTTTACCTCTATTCTCCACTTATTACAATCTGGAGAGACTCCTTGACAGTATAAGAGGTCTTCGTAAAACTCAACTGCTTCGTTCACTTGTTTTATTACTTCACCTAAAGTTGGCTGGAAAATATCATATCAATCAGGTGCTGCTAT
The DNA here is from genome assembly GCA_013436055.1 of Halocynthia roretzi. Taxonomy (NCBI): domain Eukaryota; kingdom Metazoa; phylum Chordata; class Ascidiacea; order Stolidobranchia; family Pyuridae; genus Halocynthia; species Halocynthia roretzi. The sequence continues at coordinate 21,387 of QRAM01000463.1, read as the reverse complement.
TGCGTAATGGATTATCCATGGAAAACCAGTACTACCGTGATCGCGGAGGTTAAGAATAAACAGTCCTTAATCGAATGAGCTTTTCAATCCAGACCAGACCAGAACGGAGTAAGTACGAGACACCACTCTATAAAATTCTGCAATGCCATCGGTAGGTTGTTTGACGTTATATAACACAGCTACTAATACACTGCTACTGCACTGTCACATTAACGAACAGACTATATTCCTCGTTAGGTTGATGAACTCAAAACTCGGCAGCATAAACAACTTTTTAACTGAATGCGGTCAACGAATATCACACGCAAACGAGCAACGTAAGCAGCTCATTTTGAGCGTACGAGTAGCAGTAACAGGATGCAATCAAGCTACGTAACAGCTACGAAACAAAACTGCGCTTTACCATGCTTAGTTCAGGATATCCTTGATCACACATACTAGCAAACGATAGCTGATGTATGTAGCTCTATAACCATGTATAATACGTACACAGTATTATCAAGCATATTAAGGCACATTTTAAATCGTGCTTCTCCTCAAACTAGCTATCAAGCACTAGTCTGAAGACTCGCGGTATATAGACATGGAAAATGTTGATATTAACAGTAAAATATGCTACAGTTGAGACCTCCAAGGTTAATTACCGCCACATTTAAATGCTATTCTAACTGTTGCTTGTTGTCATTTACGTCTCTTTGCCATGTTAAGCTATTCCATGCTAACACAGTCGCAAACGTACTAACGCATATAAATTATTTTTCCATTAAATTTACTGACTAACTAGCATGTAACTGCAATTAGCCTTTCTTCACCTACCCTGGTCATTTCAAAGTTCTACACCTATGTATCGCACCACCTGGAACCAACCAGCAACCAAATAATATATCATGGATATGAGATACATGCAAATGTCCAGACATACACAACGATATGAATTTGATACCACTCTGCATATAACCTTATTAGCTTCAATATATAGCACTATATATTAATAGTTATTACGTATCCACCACGTGATTACTCATCCTATTCTATATGCATTACGTCTGCCTGACGTCAATCAATCAAAAGAAAACTAATTTGAATTGAAAATACCTTCCGGGTAAGCTAGTTCCGTGGAAATTTATTCAGTAGGACGTTCGACTAAGTTACTGTAGCTTTGCGTGGACATTTAACTACGATAATACAAAAATTCCCACAGGTCATACAGTTATTTTGACCTGTACTGCTTTTCATCACTAATATTGCGACAAATCATTACATAATTTCTGTTGTGGATTGTAAGGGAATAAGTAATAACTCGGAAGTAATAAAATCACTAAATTATGAGAAGTGAGTGATATTATTACGATACAACATCCTTGTAACTTGCCAAACAGTGTTGGTAATTGGTTTGGTTGGTTAGCTGCGAACAAAAAACGATCAAAACGTGTTCTGCTGACGTAAGTTGCACAACTACACTCATTATCCTTTTCTTGACTTCCCTGTAAATATATTAGTAAAACAAAACAAAGGACAAAGCAACAACAAACGGAGAAATACCAATACTGGCTATACGGCTGGCTTCACAGTACACTGGAATGAAACTGAATTTCTATTGGAAGCGGAGCGTGGCTACAATTACCAGCTTTCGCCATATGGAAATTATAGCATGGCAGGAGATTATGAGGTGAAATGAGGCAAAAAATTGATCTTCCCATTGTTAGAAGGTTCAAATTAGGAACTCCGTTGCCAAGACAAAACATGGAAATATATAATGAACCTCGACGTCACACACACACGTCAGTTACGTCATAAACAATGAATTCTTGTAATCTATTTCTTTTACACTATTCACCAATATTTAGTATTCAGTCAACACTCATTAAAACGTACCCCGATAAACCGGATATCGGATATTTATATGTTTTTTATAGTTAGATGATGTTTACAGTATCAGCTGAAACGGACAACCTATTCCCACTTCCAATCCTTGAATATTTAATCACAATAGTTACCGTGCTTTGGTTTCGTGACCACAGCATTAGGCGGGAATATTTGCGAATGACTTTTAGTAACTTAGTCTCTTACCAGCCTGTGAGTTGTGATATTGAGCGTAGATATCCAACAATTACGAAAAAAACTCCAGGTCATTACAACGAATCATGGTCGTTAAGTGAGGAATTCGTTTACCGTCCAACTCACTTTACGAACAGGTCGTTGGAACGGAACTCGGTCGTTAAATGAGGAGCACTTTATTCGCAATAGTTATTGTCCTGTGGTTTTGTGACTGCAGCGGTTCCGTGGTAATTGGGCGGGAATATCTGCAGGTGACTTTCGGGGACTAGTCTCTTATCAGTCTCTGCGCCATTCGTGTCTTTGTCTTTGTGATAAATGGAAGTGATTATCAGTTATCGGTGATTGAATGATGCGCAGCCTTGTTACTCTCTAGTCATGATGGTAAGTGTAGATATACTAATCGTAAATAGAAATTTACGTAAGTAATGAACTTATGTATCTACAATTGAGACGTTGGTACAAATTGTTACGTTAATTTCCGTGGGTAGGTTACAGAGCCGACTCGCACACGCAGAATGGTACATTTATGTGATACCGCGCATGAATACAAGAGAACAGAAGTACAAGTTCAAAATGTCACGGATAAAAAGGCTGGTAGATGATCTAATGGTATAAGTCAGATGACGCGCAAGAACAAGCTACCATGAAACAAAGACTGAATATACTCTGTGAGTCAGTATTTTGTCACACATCCTGTGAAATTCAAAATTATCCCTTTTACAATTGGCTCTAAACGTTCACTGTTTATATCATTAGACTTACGGAAAAATTGCATTTAGAATTTACCATCAAGCAAGTGCAGCAAGTCCTAGAATATTATCCCTTATTCACTAATTCTGTCCAATGCTTACGTGGGTAACACCGGGCCGCTCTGCTAAATACAGTAGGTACTTGAAGTTTTGTTATATCGTCAACGTGAAATGAAAATACGCAAAGTTGACGAAGATCATACAAACATATAACAATGTTGTATGAATGCGCTCAGCGAGTGCTACTGCTTCAACCTTGCAAAATTTATCCCTGATTTATTATCCCAGTTACAATAAGCGCTTATCGTTTATATCATTGAACCTATTGTTGAATTGCATTTAGAATTTACAATTAAGCTTGTGCTGTAAGTCCTGTGATAAAGTAGTCTCGTTATTCACTAGTTCTGTTAAGGCGTAAGCGTGGGGAATGGTCTTGGTAGGTTTGCGATAGGTAAAAAATGACAAGACAAAGCTGAGTAGATCCAGCTAGGCTAATAGACAAGCATGGACTCCTATAGTATCGTCATAGCAACTAACAAATAATTGACCATTTAGTTACAACCTGATTCAGTCAGATTAAACTGTTATGTGGTGACATACTTGAGATATCTTCAAAGATATTGTTACAATTTAAAGTATGTCCATTATCTAAATATATCACATCAAAGACAATTCTTCTTTTTAAAGTCTAGTCAACCAGTACATCCTTACAAGATAAACAGACATTGTTGTTTAAGCAGGCGAGACTAGTAACTTCTTCTATTCATGTCAAATGAAGCGAAAAACAAGCCAACATACATTATCTAAATATTTGGAATAGGCAAGCACCATTTTCTTCCTGTAGACCGGCGTATACCGTACTTTCGGATGGATAACCCGCGGGTTGTACATGGTTTTACATGAAAAAATCAAGGGTGCGAGTTATCCTACCGCGGATAATACATGATTTTTTTACGAGATCGCTTGCCAATTGCCTCATGCACGTTCTGTGTTCGATTGTATTCTGTCACATGTGCTGCGGGAAATTAACTTTAGCCACATTGGCGTGGTGACAGCTATGGTCTAACACAGGGGTACGCAAACTTTCTGATCTTTTCGGCCGTATCGACTTAACTCCACTGGCACTACGGCCGCACATATTTCATCGTGATTACGAAAATGTGAAAGCGTGATTACGTAGAATTTTGCATTAGTTTCCTACAATGAACCTAATTACTGCAGATAAATTATGGGTAAGTTTCCATGAGAAGTGACGTCGAAGTAAAATCGAAATAAAACCAATTAGGAGCAATTTAGTAGTATTTATGTAATATTTATTACTTTTATTATATAACATGACGTTGAAGGGCTTTTAAACTCCTCTCTCATCTATTAAAGTGCGTCGTCTTTTCGTTGGTAACCGCAACCCTAATTTGGCGCATTTGTTAATGCATAGTTAGTAGTAACTTTGTAAGTACATAGTAAAGCTGGATTTCCCTGCGAGTTATACACCGGAGCGGGTTATCTAATAAATTTAAAACGAAAAGGGTTGATTTTGCAAGGGTGCGGATTATACACGGTAAGGGTAATACACCCGAAAGTATGGTACGTCGGCCATTCATAAAGCAGTGGCTGACTAATACACTGAACATAAAGTTGTCGATACATGACAGAGACAAAAATAACACCATGACACTACCAGCATGCCTACATCCATACAGTAGTGTACTAATTCTATCATGCTAGTCTTGTACCACAACTTGTGATCCAAGTTTTATATAGTACTTGTATGCTAAGCTGCTGGTTAACACATACAAATTATTGACAGTGAGATGGAAGTGATGCTACTTCGACTTGTCCAGCGAAACCTAAAATACAACTCAGAAATTCAGGGATCGACTTATACAAAGCAGAAATACACCGTCAATACAAGGCAGAGACAAAAGTAAAGCTGTGACACTACCAGCAGGCCTACATCCATACAGATTTCATTAAATTCTTAAAAAGAATGTCAGGGATTAAGCCTTACTCAACTCTAAATCAATTCAAACCCAGCCTTAATCCTCCTAACCCTAATGTTACCTGACCAGATCTAGGATACCACAAAATTCCTAGTTCCACCATCTTACTGTATCGTGTTTATTTACTTGGTTTTACAGAGGCCAAGAATTGTTGCAACTAACTAATATATGACTGTAATGAATCTCACCTATTTCCTACCTTGTGCTAAACTGTGCAGGCGAAACAATTTATTCTGAGATATGTGATCAATAACAAACTATCAGTATCTGCATACCTGGATTTAACCTTCGAATTTTGATTTACAGACGAAGATTATCGCTGAAAAGGCAAAATATTGCCCGAGGGCTCCTCGAGAATCAATTCATGTGAACCGAAACAATCATCAATGATACAACAGTTTTCATGAAGAGGTGTAGATAAGATAAAGCATGTGGAGTATGGAGGTATGCTTACAGCAATTTAAACCACATGATAATTAGTAAGAACCAGAGGTTTTTAATGTGGGAGGCGGAGAGAGGATAAAATTACAGCCATAGGCTCATCAATCTCCATACTTGGTCAAGAAATGATTCAGCGTAGTAAAATAAACAAGCCATGAAGTAGATTACAGATATGTGATAGGGAAGACTCGACTGAAATCAACATTTTGTGAAAACTTCCTGGTGAAAGAGAAAATTTTGGAATGAGCTAACATAGTAGTAATTATTTAGTAGCGTATTTTAATGATTTTTTTCACTTTATGATCTACAGTTAACTTATTATATCCAGTGAAATACAGCAAATTAATCTAGGCTTTCGCTCACCGGATTGCAATACAATACATTCAACTATATACTGAAAGCAGGCCACTATCTATAACCGCTGTCAAACTATTCGTAAAACAGCCTGTGTCATAGCATAAATAATTTAAGTCCAAAGCATGAGATTATTGACACCTACAGACAAAGATAGGATATTCATGAAACAGTTAAATTCACAAATAACCACTGAATGATTTCATCATTGATTTAAGAGGATTACGTTCCAATGATGTAAAATTTAAAATAGCATTTCAGTTATGCATGGGTTCAAAGTTGAACATTCGATGCTACAATAGTATCTGGTCCGATAAAACTTGCTAACAAAGCAATCATAAACACAATTTGCATCAATACCACACGTACAGTAAGCTTATACCTATATAAAGTTACCTACAGCACAGAGACAAACAAAGCTTGCTGACAAAGGATAAACCCAGTTTGCCTACCCACATCATCACATTGCCTCAGTTCTTGAGACAATTATTACGAAATCTTCCTTTTGCTACCCTGAGATAAATCACTGCTACTGCAACTAATATTAAATTACAACATGACCCCAGATCCTCGTCTCTTCTAAAGCGAAAGTAATTCATAAAAATATCCGTTGTCACCACAGTGTTACCAAACTAACAGTCTCAGAATTGAATTCCAAGCGCTGTAAGTGACCGCAACACCTTGATTAAACAATATACGCTGACAATACACAATGCAGGGCGTCTTTGTGGAAACTTCAATTTTGAAAAACAGATTTCCAATGCAAATACAACAGAGAATTATATCAAATTATCTGAAATTCTATTATAATAACAAGTAAAAAAGCTTAAAAGCTTTTCTGTTTATTCAGCTCGAGGAGAAGAATGACCTGTCACATTAAATAAGCGTCTTCAAATAAGATGTCTAAAAATTTACTTACAACTTATAATTCAACATTTACTCAGACGTAGACGTTAGCTCAGTACACAAACGGCACAATTACATTAAATAAATACAGTTTTATACGAAACAGGATGAAGCGATAAAAGATTCAAATCTCGAACTATTTAGGGGGTCTGTAATGTTTGACAGATTTGAAATTTATTTAAAAAGAATCATTTAGATTCTGCATTATCATTTAATCACATCTTAATTATACTCTAATTTCAAAAACATTGCTTTAAACAAATATTGAACAGATGAATCACATTATATGGCTTTATTGGAGATGCTGACTACCAAGAAAAGATCGAAATAAAACTTATTTATTTAGTCAATTCATTTTAAAATTTTACTACCGGCAACCTACTGTGTAACGTTTAAAATCACAACAGAATATTTGTGTAACGCTTGTGAGACATGAATCATCTCCTCTAAGAGTAAAAAGAACAAAAAATACAGTCTCAATATTGGCAATATTTCGATTTGATTTGGCATATTTTGCAGTTTCACAAATAAGCAAGTCACATCGAATTTTCAAAATTATTTTTACACTAAATTAAGGCACTTAATACTGCAATGCTACTGACACCATCAGCCACCCAATAGAACCTTTACCGCTAAGGCACAAAACTATGAACCATTCATACTGTTGGCAGTGCACAAAGTTACACAAATATTGTACTGTACAGTACTAAGTACAGTACTTGTTAACTAGCTAGAACCCTGATCGCGATATCGAAGCTACACTGCTCTGTACATTTATCAGTTAAACGACTCGGCCTATCTGCTCACAACCTTGTACAGCCTATCTCAAACATAGCTCAAACTTTCATTACGTTATTCTTGTTGACTAGAGATAGAAAAACATTGTAATGGAAACCTCAAACTACAGGAAAACAAGTTAATTAACAACTGAACGCTCAGAAACCTGACTCAACTCTATGCCTACACACACACACACACACACAGTGATTACGCGAAATAACCTTTGGCCTTTATTTACCCGTTATGATAATTATGACGTCAGCGAAATGGTAATCAACATTAAAAGTCACTGAAAATAACTCGCACATTAAAGTGGAAAAGATCTGTCACGGGAGAAAATTCCTGCGTTTACGATAAGATAAAATGTCACTTAGCTGAGGCTGACGTCACCGAACAGCGCTACGCGACAAATTATATGTTGTTATTATTACATATGTATAGGAATTGACATGATATGTAATTTGATTCATTCTCAAGTGTTGTTATCGTAAATTCAACACTACATCTTTACGAGGGGAAAAGTGGGTGACGTAACACTGTACAAGTGGTTATACAACAGAGATCAGACTAACAAACGAACGGAATTTGTGTATTTAGGAAACTCCCGTAAATCCACTCCATTAATAATCGTAACTTGTTTGTGGAGAAATGTTTTCAACTAGACAAGCTGGGTTTCGACCGTTAATTAGCTTCTATAATAAACTAATAAATTCAAGATGAAGTCTAATCACTTATACAGATGTGGAGTCAGACTGCGTAGGCGTATAAAGAAGCAGGAATTATAATCACAACATTCTCTAACAAATAGCATATATAGCTAACGATAATATATATGGTTTGCTTCACTGACACTCCTTCATTACTGTACATTACGTGGGTTGAAATAAGCTTTACTATTCTAATTCAGCACTGTTATATGTAGCTATGTAATCTCTGTCACATCGAACCTTAACATCTCAATAGCTTGTATTGATATATTGAATTTCTCAATACAAACTCTTCAATCAGACAAACTAAATGACTCCATCAAAACACAGCCAGGTAACTATCGAACTATCTGTGACTCACTCATCACAGAGGATGCTCCCGTCTCATCTCACTCCTTTTTCATTTCCTTGTTTCCATTATAATACAGAAATACAACTTTTTCTATGATGTCACTGCAGATTGAGTTCAGGATGTATAAATAGAATAGTAATAGTATGAAAAAAAACAATTTCACAGGAAATTTAAAATAATTCACGCTTGTGTGTGTGTATGTGTGCAGAGCTATGTCAGAATAATGTCATAATTCTCACGAGATTTCTTTTAACAAGTCACAATCAATTCTTTCGCTTCTTCCCACCAATTGTTTTCCACTAACCATAGTTACCTCACAAACAAGGCGTCTGTTTCACATGAATAGAGATAACCGAATTTTAGAGATTGTTTCTGTCTCGTTTATTTCTGGAAATCTCAAATCGAAACTGATTAAAAGGGTTAAGTTACATTGGTGGTTTCCAACCTTGTTAATTTACGGCCTCATCCTGACCCGTTACCTACATTGATGGTCCAATTATCACCGCTTGAGTGAAAAGAGACATATTTTACCATTTACAGTATAAAATATGAGTTGTATTTGTATTGAATAACAATTAATATTTGTTTCAATTCAAATAAACGTAATAAAATATAGCGAAAACTCGGTTATCTGAACCAAATAAGTTCGATAGAATGGAGGGAACTGCAAGCTTTATCTTTTCATTTAATGTCAGTCGGGAAAAGTTGATACTCTGTGATAATTCACTGAGTTCACTTTACTTTCCATTTCCATTGTTTGTCAGAGGGTAATAAAAGTATTCGAAGACAGCTTTGGCTATTGCACAATAATCTCACAATGTGAACATGTGACTGAGCTGAGCTGAGCTGCATTCTCGGTGCATCGCTGCTCAATTTAGCGCCAACCGCCAACAAATATCGTATGTACAAACATGCTGGTAGTAACTATGAAAGGAACTTCGATTTTTTTCTCGTTTCAATTAAAAATTCAGTTATAAATGTAGTCGTGCGCCTACCAGGGAGTGTCTGATCGGGACTACCGCTCTGCTGCACACAATGAACTTTGTTGGCAGTCGCCCTAGCCTGCTGTTTAATCTCTGAATGCCCTTGCACGCTATGTACCTCAAACCAAACTCAACATTAGTGATCGTGATTAGTCAAAGCTGCAGACAGTAATGCATATATATGGAGTTTCCTGTTCATAGCGAGTTTGCGGAGTTTCTGGGCTAGTGAGTTTCAAGGAAATACTGTAATATCTAAAAAACCTTATTTCTTGCCTTCTCTAACTCCTACATACGCAACGCGAGATTTTCTGTGTTTTTTGTAAACCTTCATCAAGCGAAACAAATTTCAATATTGGCGAAATGAGCATATGTGTTATTCACTTCCTCAATCGATCAGGCACTGTTTTGGAAACGTTAGTAATGAATGGAAGATTTCAACAGCGCTTATGATTATTTAGTCAGCATGTCCATTGTCTCACAACAATTGAATTAAATCGACTGGAAGAAGACACGGATGATTGATGTGGAATCATGTTATTGATTATAAATCTTCTTATTGGTCGAATTTAATCTATGTCAAGGAGTTATTATGGCAATGTGGGATTTCTGTCTTCTTGTATTATTTTATTTCGTATTGAACAGACATTTTATAACGATCCCAGATCATTAAATTACCTGAAACCAATCATAAACATAAATTAAAAAACTGGACGTGCTGAGATGTAGCGTTTAATTCTAGATCGCGGGAATGAATCAAAATACTTGTTCTCTGTGTTTTGTTGATGTGTTGATTGTTGTGCTTGCTAATTCTAACATCTAATTGTGTATAGGTGACACGCAAAAGACAAAACAACTTCCCGAACAACAAAATGGATCAAGGCAAGAATGGAAATATAGGAGCCAACATTTAGTATTCCCTTGATAGCATAGAAGTAGGAAGCGGTGATGCAGGCGTACAAATTCCGGCAAAAAAGTCTGGAAAGTTCAGGACAAAATCAGCGTTAAAGAAATATCGGGGCGTTTTAAACGGTGATCGAAATTCCGACGTTTGTTCGTGACGTCATAATAAAGTTATATCGAAGCGTTTGGAGCTGCAGTTGAAAATCACACGTTATCATTTGTTCGTGACGTCATAATGAATCGATATAAAGGCGGTTGAAATCACACGTCATCATTTGTCCGTGACGTCATAATAAAACGATAAAAAGGTGGTCGAAAATCCGACATCACAATGAATCTATATAAAGGTGTTTAAAAATACGACGTCATCATTTTTTCGTGAGGTCATAATGAATCGATAGAGGCGTTTGAAAAACGACGTCATCATTTTTTCGTGACGTCAAAATGATTAAATATTAAGGCGCTTGAAAAACGACGTCATCATTTTTTCGTGACGTCATAATAAAGTGATAAATCATAAAACCGTTGAACAGATAAAAATACATTCACTTTTATTTACATGGATAAAGAACTTATATTCAAGTTGATGATACAACGTGACCCTCCAAGATATTATTACTACACAGTAATAAGTTTGTGGGATAAGATCTTCAAGCCTAGTTTTAAATTATTCCAGCTCCTAAAATATCATTTGGTCAAGAAATCTATACTGGCATTGACCTTTGTACCAGTGACGACATCAAGACAATGAACTTTGATCTCTGTGTCTCCGAACATCATCGATATTTGGAGTTCACGCTTCACCGATTTCGTAACAGATTGTTCATTCCGCGATGACGTCACTGGTAAATGAACTCGCAAGGTGGCGCACTTTCTCACGCCAATCTCGTCTATGAATTTCACATCGGAACGTTCGCAGGAATATAAATTAATCACTACTGTGTTCTGACCCCGTCGTACGGGGGCGTAACTGCGTTGAACCACGTCACCGAGACCCACCATGGTCCCAGCAATGACGTAAGCATCGAATATATCGGTGCACCAGACATTTCCATCTCTAACAAGTCGTTTCTCTGGCGGATGGATCGAGGCATCGAAAGCATTCAGGATACCTGTGTGTGTAAACAATGATGTCACACATATATATTCTGATTTATGATGTAATAATCAGAGAATTGTTACCATGGTGATAATCACTAAATTTTATGTGTATCCATACAGACAATATCGTGATTTTCACAATATGTATGTTACAGTAAAATTGTGAAAGTTCAAAATTGAAATTAAGGAGTCGTTAGAACTATCGGATTGGTTATCTTGTTTAATGGACTGAAGACTGGTAATATTTCCCGCTTTACGACTCGAGTTTCAGACAAAGCACTATAGCAGAACAGCCATAAACGGGGCAGCCTCAAGCGTAGTATTAGTGTACACCAGAACCCATAGGATAAATTATGATGTAGATGTACTCACCAACACCATATGTCATCTGACTCGTTCTCATTCTCACTGTAGTCGGGTCGAGGCCAAACAAAACCGCTCCTTTTAATATCGTCAAACTGACGTCATTCGGTATGATGACATGCACTCTATCGCCGACGGCGTTACGTAACTGTTGCTGTAGCAACGGAGATTCAGCAAAACCACCGACCAGAAACAAATGCGAAATTCTCGAGTCGATCTGCGAGACGACGTGACTCACGATCGAGTCGAGTGTAGGTTGAAACAATTTCCGCATGAGGGCGGGAGTGATCCTCAGCATTCCCTGAATAGAAATTGCAAGTTAAAATCATGATTTGTGAATTTACCTGCAAGTCTAATTGTTAGATGACTGCAGGCTTCATTTCAGGCATCTCTCATCTATACATATACGCAATGCTAGTAAACATTATCAATGGTAGCATAATCTAAATTCAAAATGTCGCCTCCTTCCACTATCCAGTAAATATCAGAATTGAATACTTCGTAAGAAGAACAAGAGGAGGGAAAGAGCTGAGGAAGAATGCCAATATTTGAACATACCATTTGTGAAGACCATTTCACATTTTCATTGTCAAATTTCTTCACAGCTTCTGACACGTCCATTTGTTTCAATTTACGATGAAGTTCAATGAAAGAAAATGGCAGCGAGATGTTCAACGAACTCTGCTTCAATGGACTTGCAGAACGTTTTCGAGACTCCCATGCAATGAATAAATCAACCTGGCGCAATTCAAAGTATTATATAGTAATGGAAGTAATATTCGTTTACCAATCAATTAACTTACAACCTGGAATGGAACCGGGTGGTAAATGAGAGGTATTTGTATATACAGAAGCCCCACCAATATCCCTCAGGTCCAGGGGTGCTAAGAGGTAATGACTAGGTACTTTAATTTGATCATTTCATTATGAAAGTAGTATATACAGGCAGAATACAGCTGTCACTTAGTTTCAGAGCCAAATGTAAGCAAATATTACAAAATATTAGTTTCAGTGGATTCAGTGGACACACTGCAAATATAGCCTATTGGTAAATCCTTCCCTGGACAGAGGTTGTCAAAAACTTAATCTTTAAACTTAACTCACCGCTCCAGCTGGCCTTTTTCGTCGAAATGTTTCAAAGAATTCACTTCCGAATATTTTTTTTAATAACTTTTCGAATTCTTTGTCCACGGCAACGCTGCCCATAGCGCCACCACTGGCTGCTCGAACTTCCTACAGAGATAAAACATGAGGATAAATTGCATAAATAGAGAAGAAATTGTGTGTGTATAGGAGTGGCCCCCCTTTTCAAAGCACAGGTACTCCTCACTCAATGACCACCTAGATTAACGGCCCTCAGTTGGCACGGCAGTAGCACCAGGGGTAATATTGGTTATTCAAAGTTTTAAGCTTACCTGCAATGTTCTCATTCCAATAATCATATGAACAGTCACATCCACAGTTCCCCCGCCACAATCAACGACCATATATTGACAACCGGAGCGTAACGATTCTTGAACCATGACGTCGTCTTGTGATGATGATTGCAACTGAGTGCTGCGTAATTTTCGACAATAAATCGAGGCCGCTTCCGGCTCAAGAGCGATCACAAGTTGTCCAGGATTTGTTTCACTCGCTAGTCCTGCCTGTGATGAAGAAGATAATATTTTTCGAATGCGAGTCGCGTAGCGCTGTTTAGGTCCTTCATATACTGACTATGTAGCAATAAGCACTGGTTATCTTAGTAGTAAAAAATGTTTAACTGCAGTTGAGTTTTGGCAATTAATTTGCTCTCTAAACTACAAAAATCAAGATGAAGTTTAATCAGTTATACAGTCATGGCAATATGTAGCAATAAGCACTGGTTATCTTAGTAGCGCTCTGGTCTGTTATCACAAACACATCGCAAGTGTTGGGCATTTCTGCATTTACCTGATAGGCTGCTTCTCTCATGAACTGTTTCGCTTGAGGGCGCCATATAGCAGGAACTGTAACGACCCATCTGACATCACCGGGACTCATCTGTGTTCCAACTTCGTCAGAGAGTTCCTGGAGTGCGTGTTTCTTGAAAAATCTCAGTGCGTGTGCGAATACTTGCAGTGCTGCCATTGTTTTACCGTTGGCTGCAATCAACTGAGTTGTTTTGCTCAAGTTCTGTGAGGAAAACAATATATTGTATATGACAAGCTGAGAAATTTTAACATCGAAAGACAGCCGGTGCGCCATGTTTGATCCATATTAAGTAAATGTAACTTAACCATGCCTGGGATACTCGAATGCTCTGAAGACACTTAGCAACAGTAACAAAGGTTATAAACCAGGGCCTTAGCTAGATGGGACCAGAGAGTGCCGAAGGAGACTGAATTGGGGGAGTAACTACTGATAAATAAATTATTTATCAATTGTCAAGAAATTTAATTCACCAGATTCGAATGCAGCGCCATTTTAAATCTCTCAAAATAAAACCAATTTCTTGCTTCTTGTGGATCGAGATCATGATAGAAGTCGCGAGCTTCGAATCCGAACGAATGAAAACCTCCCTAGAATAGATGAATGTGTTAAGTTATCATCGTGAATTGATAAACTCATTAAATTATGAGATCTGATTGATATTATTGATACAACATTCTTGCACCTTGCCAAACAGTGTTGACTGTACTTAACTTACAAATAGCAGAAGAACTATACATAGGTATAGTGCTTTTTCAGCTACCGGGACATCATAGTTGGGGTGCGTATTAAAAATGGGCACATTATATATATTATTATGCATTATTATCGAGAAATGTTTGGGATTGCAATATCACAAACTAAAAGATATGAAATAGCTTGCTACAACATTTCTAACAGATTTTACAAAGTATGTTTTGTAGCCCTGGGTAAGGTGCTTTTTAACAGACATATTTATTAACTCACATTTGGTTTCAGTAATATTGTAGTTGGTGTTTTTTGATTGCTTATTCCTGGATCTTCGCCTGACCATTTTCTCATCATGTGAATATGTTCACGATGAACAAAACTGAAAGCGTAACCACTGCAACAAGATGAAATACATTATTTAAAAGGTCGAACAGAAGCAGAAAATTGTAAAACATAACTTGAACCAATCAATGAGATAAAACAGATGGTTGGTGACAAACGAGCTGCGGTGCAAACGACATGTTTGCATGTATAGATCTTACTATCCCCATAACAGAGAAAAGGTTTGGCAGGTAGAGCAGATTCCTAAGATTTTTTAACTTAAGGGTCTCATGTGCTGTTTTGCCTTATAGACTGGAAATGAATTAGTATTTCGTTAGTCACCTATATGTTGTCCCAAAATCCACAGCAACAACTACAATGTGTTGTGGTCGTGGGGTCGATATCGATGAGGATCTAAAACAAAATTTTGAAGAAAATATATAAAATAAACAGATATTTTTATATTTTTACAATAATTACACAGAAACCTACCCTGACCATACTGATGTTGAACCAGATCTTGCACTCATGACCTCATCGTTGTCTGTTACATCACTATCGTACATCGTTTCCACGGTTACATCAGGTCGAGGTTTCGACGAATTTTCAGATATTCCTGTAATATTACCTCACAATAAGAGACTGAACGATATTTTGTTATGTAACAACCGACTACAGCAATGTGACTTGGCGTCTTCTGCAGAAATGATACTCCAAACATTGCAATATAGTATCATAAACCACTCTGTGATGTCACATTCAATTAGCGGTCCAGTGATAAAAGGAGTTGTGCAGTTTAACCCTCTACGCACTTCATTCTTCATTCAATAATTTTTTTGAATATATGAGATATTTTAGCTACAGAAATTAAATTCAACCCAGTTATATTTAATTTAGGGGGCCGTGGGACTAAAGGAAGTAACCTGGGGTTGTAGGGGTCATATTTGATACTTGTGATGTGACCCATATTTCATTGGGTTTATTATTTATTTATTTTCAGTTGGCTTTCAGTTGGTTGCAAGAGGTTAATATTACTGCTGTTTACAATCCCAGTCCATTATGACATGATGAAGGTAAATTGACATAAAGCAGACAACCCTTCAAGTAGTTCCTAGCAGATAGACAACTGTTGAATTTGATTGAGAGATATTATCATAAACCAACAGCATGTGTTTGAATTATGAATATATGAACGTGAAGTCGGAAACAGCACGAGATTAAACTCATCAGGAACAAGTTTATACTTTCAGGGTAGGCAAACTACTATCTCAAGCGAACCTACCCTGCGCCCCCTTGCTTTCTACGACTAGGATTGTAGGAGCTGATCTATAAATCTTGTGATGCCTTAGTACTATTGGAATTATGAATACGAGGATTTGATCAACGAGGATTTTGCTCTTTTATCTCATTAAGTTCGTAAGCATCAAATAATACAGAAACTGTGGCTTATGGGATTTAGTATATTACTGAGGCATTGTGACGCAATCAAATACTTGATCACCTTTCAAAATATTTCAAACAATACCTGATAAAACAATACATACTTTCGAAGGTATTGTTTACAAAACAAATGAATGTTATTGTTTTGTCATAAAAGTGGAACAATGATACTATACATATTGTCTATTATATCAGGCTCTCACAAGGGTCTGGCTGGCCCCAGTTGATTGTGCTTTACTCCTGTTACAGACATTTCATGTTTTAAGACCCCAGAGGCCCAGCTAGTACAGTATTTCCATACCAAGAATGATTTTAATCACTCACGTGGTTTGTTCATTGCTCGGTCAAATTTCTCTCTAATAAAATCTCGGATTGAATTATCACGAGCTGCGCCTTTTCTTGGGGTTGATGATCTACAGATAAGATAAAGATACAGATAAGATAAAGTTATCATTCGAATAACTCTTATGGATATGGATATTGTAAATTCAGTCATTTTTAACAGAAAACCTCTGAAAGGTTAATATCGACATCCTTATTTGTATGTTGTATGTTAACACCTTGTCTAGCCTAATTCCACAATCAGAGGCTCAAATTACAGGTTTTTCATGTCTTATTGGTTGAGAGATTTAAAAGTTTAATAAAAAAATATCGCTAACAGCGAAAAACCAGCAGAAAAATTATTAAAAACAATTATTGACCCCTGTTATGACAATTTTAAATCGAACTCACGGCGATTCGATATCCCTTGACCTGGGGGTTTTGTCGCGAACTTTGCCCTTTGACCTGACGACTTTACGTCTGACCCATTCTCTAGTGATGTCATCGCTATTCTGTTGTGCATGAGCGATTATAGGTTCTACCACTGGTGTCTCCTCTTGATCTATCGTGCTCGGGGTCGGCGTCACGACGTCACGGTTCGAATTTGCCTCGTACACCGAGGCCACATCGTCAAGTTCCACTTCGTCGATACTGTAATACTCGAAATTGCTTCTGACATCATCAGCAGTGACATCATAAGTGGCTTCGGCAACTTCTTCTTCTTCTGCTTCATACAAAGTTGAAAGTCCTTCATCATCTGTGTTGGAAATAGATATTAGGTAATATACAAGGTGTCTGGCATGTCACGATACACATAGATACTTGGCTACTATATTCATGGACCATATCCTTCATCCTGCATACACAAATATTCCAAGAACATATTAGCCAAGCAAGCTGTCTCAAATGTCACCTATACACATGGATACCTGGCAACTATATTTATGAACCATATCAATTGTCCCACATACACAAATATTCTCAGAACATATTAGCCAAACATACAAAGTGTCTAAGAAGTCACCTTAGAGACAAAAAACGAGTTAGAAACAGAAGACGAGTTAGAGACAAAAATCTTGTGTTCAGAATTACATGTGCGCAGCATTTTTCAGGCAATATTTGGCCAGAATTACGGTACTGTGAACTAAGGTCATAGTTTACCGTCAGTTTCGTCAGTGCCACTGCTTTGATCATCAGAATCATCTTCATTCACGACAGAGATGACCCTTGAACCTTCGTTCGGAGCTGAGACGACAACAGCACGACTGCAAATGAAATACTGGTACTGGTACTACTGTACTGGTAAGCTACTGTTTGTCTGCTACATTGTGCTATCGTTTTAAGCCCAATGTACTTTATCAATTTCTTTAAATATTTCTTATGGAGAAGCAGTTATGACGTAAAATAGCGAAGGAATTATTATATTTGAATTGAAAAATGTATTCATTATTCTACATAACGGGGGTTCCATGAAGGAGTCAATGATATAATTAGTTTGCATTTACCCTCAAACAATTTCTAGATTGTAGGTTGTGTGACATTTATCATCACTTCTCGTAAATGATATTTTCCTTTACATTTGTTGACCCTACCTTGCAATTCGTTTCGTGACGTCATTCGGGATTGTGTCATCATACTTGCTTTTCTTTAAACCACCAACAGCGCCGAATTCTGATTCTATCGTCCTTCTTTCTTGTGACATCACATTAGATACATTATTATCTTATTTTCATTGTCGAAACATAATATTAAACCTGGAAAAAAACGAAAACAATGCTTAAACGTCATAATACGAAGATAAAACTTAACTATCTGTAACACAAGTATTATCACGTAATAATAATCAACTATTAATGCATTGTATCAACGCTTCTAGTGAGCAAAACACACATCTGTCATTATTTTGAAATAAATATATATTATAACATCATAATCGAACGTTCTACATCGTCTTTCTTGACATCAATTGTTTTCGAATACGCTTTCCCTTATTATGGAGTAACAACACGATCCACGTCGTATATTGTTTCATCATAATAAAGGAAAGGAATTTATTGTAAACAATGAGAATTGTATTATTGAGATATCTGGTTTCAAGTGTCGCTACCTAACCGGTGAACCGGATATCTCAACCGGTCCTTCTTCGATGTAGAATAATACAGAGCATGATTTGACTTCGCTCTAAAATGATTTAAGATTGTCAGAACTCAAGTCAATGTGATCAAAGGCATCCATGAAATCCTGCTTCCCCTAACCATCAAACACAAGCCTGATAGGTAGACATGGTAAATGTTTAATTACCGAGTGGAAATGAACATACTTCGTTGTTAACTTAAGCATACATAAGCGCAGCTTGACGCAACTTCTCACAACTGAAAGGCGACCTACCGGTTGAGCAATCAGCACACAGAGTAAAAGATGCTTCTTACCGGGTTGGAAAAAAATTCTGATAACAATCTGGCAATTTTTCTCGGAGTTTGTCGAATTTTCGAATCCTTCTTGTTCCCAAGCAAATACTGTATACCAAGATCGTCTGCATTAGCATCAACTAGCGGTTTCATTCATTTCATGTTGAGAAATTCGAGATTGTTTGTAGGAAATTTGGTTGAACTGAACGACGGTCATCCAGCTAAAAAGAAAGAAGATATATCAAAGAATTATATTTACTTATTATCTAACATAGAGCAAATGCAGTTACTAATAATATTTACGATCTATTAGGCGTTCATAATGAAATTATGAATTCAATATGAGGTCATTTTGTGTGGAACGTGAGGATGGAACGAAATAACTAGCTTTCTAATCCGTTCCATCCTCACTAGCTTTCCTTAAATTTCAATGGGAAAAATCGCGAGTAAATTGTAATACGAGCTCAGTGTGGGAACGAATTAAACTCGTACTGCGAGGTTCTACTGTGCTAGCAAATTGGCATGGGCACTCATTCCGAATAAGATTGAGTCACAACACTTGGAAGATGCAGTACAGTGGTTTTACAGGCACTAGTACACTAAGGTACACAAATATTGTACTGTACAGTACTAGCAAGTTGCCAATGACAGTCATTTCGAATATGAAGGGGGTCACAACAGATCAAATAAAAGATTCTCGAGATTTGATGAACTTTTCCAGCTGTTGATCAGTCCCCTGGTGGCTCATATCGATCCATCATTGCCAATTATAAACGTAGTTGCCATTATACGTTGATTCTCACAGCTAGCCGTATTGACTATTAACTATTCTTGATTGTGGATAAAATTACCATCGTGAAAGGAAGTTTATCTCGATGTTAAATGAAGTATTGGATATCGATAAAATCAAGAAGATTTACAATTGTTTGGTTCAATTCATATCTTACCGTCCGCATTATTCCAATCTACGCAACCCCACAGAAACAGAGTTTCAGATATACAGTGCATTCTACCTTGGGCGTGTAGATATGAAAGTGACTCCACAAAAGGCAATAGAGTTACATTTGCAGGAAACTGATTATCTTCCACACATCGAACTTCTATCATAAAAGGTTTCACCGGACTTTCTATCCGCGCGGGACATTTTTTCCGACATTCATCTCATTAAGACACCTCATTATCGCTCATTTCATGGAAAATCCAATTTTTTGACGTTTGCGCAATTACAGGATTATAAACAACTTCATTATTGAACGCAATCACCCGGTCCCACAGGAAATTACACACACACACTCACATACACACCCGCCAAAGTTTCCCAACTAAGAGAGAGTCGATCGAAAATGTCATTGAGAAAAAAAAACTTGCCGGTATATTATGATGAAACAAGCAAAGCAGCAACAGCAGTTACTGTAACGAGAGTTTGCATATCTAGGAATATATATAAAGTAAGATTCAGACGGTAGCATGAGTTGCAGTGTAGCGATAGACACCTTGCTAGTACTGTACAATATGAGTGTAACTTAGTGTGCAAGTGCC
>QRAM01000462.1:1452-69433 GCA_013436055.1 Halocynthia roretzi | reverse complement strand
TGAACAATCGAACAGACTGGGCTTGAACAGTCTTAGACTTGGGCTAAATTTGACAAGGATTGTACTGGCGTAGAATATAATGTAACACAACTACACTGATATGTAGACATCGGTTAATACAACCACCGCTTATTACATCCAAAATCGCCTGGCCCGATGTGGATGTATTAAGCGGTGTCGACTGTATATATATATATGTATATATATATATATATTGTGATGATGAAGCGCAATCATTCACCATTATTTATTATTTCTCGTGATTTTAAATCGTATCTTCTCCATGAGTTTCGCGAAATTATCGTAATCGAGAGATTACTGAAATCAGCTCTTATTTACAAGTACAACGAATGAGAACAACAATGATTAACGTGGAATAAAGCGAATAATTTGGCATTAATTATTTTGATTTCGATTTTTCGTGCAAATTTTCGACAATCACATATAAAGTGTTGCCTACAATAGAAACTTCTATAATTTTTCGTGCAAATTTTCGACAATCACATATAAAGTGTTGCCTACAATAGAAACTGCTATCATCAGAAATACGGCGGTACGGTTGCATATGAGGAAACTTAAAGCATAAAAGAGACTCGCTCCTAATGCAGTCCAGACCGTGAACGCGGCAAGAGCGGCAGCTCTGTCATCAGGAAATAAGATAGAAAATGACGATGACAACAATGTGCTGTACGTACTGAACACCAGTCCGAAACACGAACAAATAAGGATGTCCAAAGGAATCTGATTCTCCTGTAAAAAGAGCAGTGTATAGCGGTTACGAATGAAAAACTAGGAAAACGAAAAATGACAACTGTTCAATATACAAATTTCCAGTATTTATATAATGTAATGACCTCAGTCGGCTCCCACAGCAAAAGCAAAACTGACATAGAGACAACCATCACTGAAGCTCCAATTGCCACCACGCCCCTGCTTAGCCAACGCAGCAAATAACCTACTGACGTGCTGCCTGTGACGCAACACACACCAAATGACATCAAAATGAAACCAACGCTTACGATGCCTGTGATATAAGAATTATTTAATTTCATATTACGGGCTTATAAAAGTCTATCTTATTAATTTGAACTAAATATGAATTTTTAAAAGTTCCGACCTACCTAGACTACAGTTTAACCAATATCTGGTGAAGCGACCAAGTGTGAAGGATTGTATTTGGCCTACGTGCACTGACAGAATTATTAGAAGTTTTGAAGTGTGGTTTTTAACAATGAATAAGGTCGTTGCCAATACCTGAGAAGGAATTGAGTGAAATTTTATCCGGTTTATTATTGTACGTAAAGTAAGGTAGTAAATAAAACTATGTGACACTAGTAGTGTGGCAATCGAGCTTCCAAAGTCTATTCACAAGCCGAGTCGAGTCAAAATCTACATAACTCGATTCAAGTCAAATCGGGTCAATCGCAATATGATTGGCTAGATTTTGCTGCCTACTTCCTAGCAGTATGGGCGCCAATAATTACTTATTGTGCACATTCAAGATTCAAGAATGTGCATGGTGTATTTAAAGAATGATGCGCAATTTCAATTCAACTTTTAAATTAAATTTCTACCTTGACTCGACTCGAATCAACCATCTCGAGTCCAGTTCCAAGACATTGCAACTCGTGTCAACATCACACACTGCTTCAGAGTCAACAGAATCAAAAAAAAGTGCCCTACCTTTCTTAAAGCGATTTTTTTCTCAATGCTTCGCCCCGGTTCTACTGTACCTTAGGATCCTTTGCACGTCTGTGATTTGGAGTTGATTATCAGAGTTTCAGGTTCGTTTTCATTTGATCCGATTTGTTTTGGAGATAAAGGTTGAAGTTCAACTGCTACTACTTCGTTTCCACAACCATCCGAAACCTCTGCTCTTTCAATATTATTATTCCCTGATTTTTCATGTGATACATCTTCCACAGCAAGAAGCAGAATCAACACCGACGCTACATTGAGTGCTAAGTATCCTAGGAACAAGAGGATCAAAAATACTCCGTTCACCTGTGTCGATGATTGCGTTTCTATTGAGCTATCATTTGCTTCGATCTTCGATCGATTTATTTCACAGTTATGCAGACCGCAATTTGCCAGAACGAATGCTGAATACGTTTCATTGGAATGGTCCATGGCTATAGATGTGGAATTTGACGTGTCGAACAAGAGAAATGTTATTGCAGCTACCAAATTGCCCGGCAATAACGAAATTGACGGTATGGCCACGAAAATGCCAAAAAAGTATCCCGTAGTTTTCCCTACGTCAATATCCTCGCTTTCGGCATGCAAACCAGCAATGGTGCTGATGTAAACGCGTGGAGACGACCACATTACGCCACTTCCAATTCCAAGAATAACACCAGCAGGAATCAGAGTGTACGGACGAGGATACATGTTAGCTGCGTGAAAATAAAACGCAGTAACACAGTAACATAACACAGTAACATAACACAGTAATTCTTCACGATACCTATTGTGTATATGGCATAGGCAAGAGTTCCAAAAGCCATAGATTTTCTGCATCCTAATACTTCGACAGCCAGCGGAGCCAAAAATAGAGACGAGAGAAGCAGTGCTGTATAGACTGCGCTTAGGGACATTGTTCCCATACTGCTGTTAAGACTGCTTTGCAATCCTGAATATTGAAATCATTTTTATTTACGTACCACGGATATTCATACCGATAATTTTCCACGAATTAAAACAGCTGTTTACATTGTAAGTCATAACAATTCACCACATACTTAACTTACATTTATCGTGTACATTCGCTGTCGAAGCCATTTCCCGTTTATAAGCCAATAATTTATTCACCAGTAATCCTAACATAGTGGTGAAGCTATTTATGTATACCGCTGATCTACACTAATAACTACATCATATCTTCGACATTATATTGCTAGTAGAACCGTTTTCAGTAAACTACTTACAATGTCAACGTATCACTGTGTTGTGCAATGCAAATACGAGGGTTAATATTTCAATTATCTTCTCTATTTTCTTGAATAGGCGCGAAATTCACGTGGGCTAGAGTCGACGAATGGTTCTTACCATTGAGCATTGGAGTAAGCGTCTTATAAAGAAACATTGCCCCTCTGATGAAATTTCTGTGGACTTGGGCAAGGGGTAAAGGTCAAGATAGTAGTCACCAACAGTTGGTAATTATCTATCGCCGTTTGTAATCCAAAATCCAGAATCCAAAAAAGTACATGATTTTTGCTTACCTTCTAACGAAATATACGCGCTGAGATTCAGAAGAAATGCAATGGATACCAAATAAAGATTCCTTTTTGGCTTGAAACCTGCCATGTAACTTTTATATCCTGGCTGGCGTTTTCCCAATTTATCCTTTTTCTTCACGGTGTAGCTTATTTAAGATATCACTGATTCGTACACGTATACACCTACACTTATCGGCAGTGATGTTTATTGCATGCAATGTAGAGACTATCACAATATTGGTCATTGCTGGCTATTAACATGACATTTGGAGGCTCGTTGTCAATAAGATGCTTTGTGTGTGCCGCGGGCGTATTTACACAGTTCTCTCGTGCGGTTGTGTAAAAAATGTTACATCTGAAGACCAAGTTACAAATGCACGTAATTCCCTATTTAATATAGTCTGTTAGCAATATGAAAATGTATTTCGCTTAAATCAGATTAGGCAAGTTGTCATCCAATCCAATCCTCACTCATTACACTGAACCCTCGTTTTATGCGTTCTTAGACTAGGCGAATTCGTAGTTATGGGAGTAACGTCAATTTTACGGGAACATACCAAAACTTTTTGAAATAGAAATACATTGACCAACTATACATGTGCCACAATTATGCAGAACTCTCGTCATTTTTAATTGTGCAACTTCGTATTTTTTACAGTTTGAATTGCAATAGAATTCCACGATTACATATTACATAGCGGAAGGTCTAAATATTGAGATGTGCTATCGTTGGCCGCTGAATAAATGAACAAATAATAATATTTTAAGACAGAGATTCAATAGAGGCTTCATCCTCTTGTCACAGTCTTTAAATACAGCTTTTGTATCCTCATATTTTTTGATAACCGCTAGTGTGTGATCTCACACACTCCTGGATTTGGTAAGAAACAGTTGTCTGGATACATATTAGTATGTCCTATTTTTGTGGGTATTTCTTGAGTGAATCTTATGACAAAAATCAAAAATTGCTAATTACTGTTTAACCTATTCACTCATCGAATAGTTAATCTGCATTAAAAGTTCGGAACTATTAAGATATATTCTGAACTCTGAGTTACTGATTTGCATCAGTAATTCAGTCATTGTAAATGTGTGTCATGCTTGGATTCATTTGTGTTACTATTTGTAACCAAATGTTATGAAGTGCTAGTGAGAGTTTTTAGTTTTTTGTTTCACCCTTAAGATGGATTCTCATATCCGATTCATTGCTTTGACGGGGTTAGAAAGACTTGCGTGAGAGTGGCAGTACTTTCTACAGGTGCGTTATAATTTCAGTTAGAGCGGGTGCACTAAAATCCAAACTGTAGCGGATCGCCTCCCGGGAACTTTGAGATCAAAAGTATGTAAATTTGATTTCTACTGGTCCAATCACAATATGAATTACAGAAACCCTGTTTCATGGACGTTTGAACATTCTGTGAATATATTGGGTGAATTGGATCCCAGAACGCTGAGAAATCAGGTGTTTTGTTTTGGGGGCTGGGGTTAAATTGCTGGAGAAATCCATCATATTTATTCGTAAAATCAAACCAATACCAACCTCAAACTCCATTCGATTGTGAGCCACATTATCAATACCGGTTTAATGTGATAGAGCAATTATCGCAAGACTTATATTTTTAGTTTAGTACCATTTTAGTTTAGCATTGAGAGATGGAAGTTGTTACAGGTAAAGTTCCTAAGATGTTGTCAAATTTCGAGGTTTTCCAGTTATTAAAATCTTACTCCCAAGAGATGAAGTCTGGAAAACACAAAACAGGACAAGGGGATCAAAACCTTTCGACGATAACCTACGAAGTGCAGAAATACTTAGAAGGTACGCCCTGCATCAATCAAAGTGAGCCATGCATCATTGAAGTTTGCAAGGCTCTAGCTTCATTCAAACTGACAAAGGCTGAAAAGCTGCAAATAATCAACTTGCGACCGACGACGGCGGTAGAGATATCGCTCATCGTGGAGGAAAGTGAAGAGAGAATCACGGAAGAGCAGATAGATGAGATAATTGAAATAGTAAGGAAACTTCCTCCTGGTCCTGGATCCGAAGATAAATTGGAGCAAGAGGAACCGATGGAAGAAGAAGAGGGGGAATGAAAACTGGTGGGCCATACTCGACGTAGTCTAGCATCCATGTTGCAGGCGTTGTGTCAGGTATGAGACAAGGATGAGTGTTGGAGGGATTCGTAGTCACAGCGGAACTATATTAATAATGTCAGTGCCTTTCCAGTTTGTTATAATATAAAGCTATATTATGATTGGTCACTTCTCACACAGAAAAAAGACATTGCTGTTGAAAGTAAAAAACTTTCTCTAACTGAATGACGAAGTAATGCTCCATCTTATCACTTAGAACAGTATTTAATGATGTGACAAGTTGGATTAAGAATTGTTGTATGTTGCGATACTATTGTTAGGTGCTGTGGCAAATGAGATGTTTATCTCAATTTTTTGGTCAATAAAAAATACATGTTTTCTTATAAAGTGGGGTTCAATAAAATATTGTGTCTAGTATTTTTTTAATAAATTGTGCTGAGTGTTGTGAACAGTAGTTTTCCAAAGTTTTCCACTTATAACAGAATTGGTGCTGCTTAGTATTTTGCAATTTTCAGATTTTTTTTCTGTTTTTTTTTAGTAATGCATGTTGACTGGTTTTGAAGGAGCTAGTGCATTATTTTTCATTTGAGTGTGAATGATGCAAATCGTTCGTAGCAATAGCTAATGCATGGCTTTTTCTTTTTGTTTTTTAGTTTTAATGAAATAATTATATTTAGCATGTAGCGTTTCACTTTTGATTTAAATATATCTCTGGTGTCAGTTGGAAGTCGAAAATGAATCGCAAAAACAAAAATGGTGAGTTTTGGTTCATTGTATTTTTATTTTCATGTTCATACAGTGGAGTCCGTGTAGTGGGATTGTGTACCAGTAAAAGTTCATCATTCATATTCAATGTTTATCAGTTGGCTATTTTTATCAATGTAGTAGTGTCCCCTAATGATTCTATCACCGGATTCTACTGTACTAGAATATCTGCATGCTTTTTGATGTGTTCATTAGTCTGGATAGTCTTATCATCTGTATACAGGTAGGTAGGTATATAGAAATTGTTAATGAGTTAAATATGGCAATTATAGAAGTAGAAATGATGTTGGGTGTATATGCAGTATCAAAATGAGGTTGGTTTTGTAGAAAGGCAGTAGCTGATCCATTATTTCATAACTGTGTACTATTGATAATGTAGAGTACTTGTACTATTTGTTAAAGTGCAATATATGCTATGCTATACTTTGTCTTTGCATACAGAGTCTGAAACAACCTAAACCATTGTTGGGTCGTTATCTAGTCACAGAACCAAGAGTATTAAATGTCGTACATCAATATGTGTATGTAAATTGTAAACGAATAAATCGGTCAAATATATAATTTGGTTATTAATATCGAACTGGGAAGCTGTTTAAGTAGTGTAAAAGTAAGAATTCAGTATGCTCCCGCCACGGAAATTCATGAAAATGAATTCCGTTTATTATTCGTCTCTGCTTTATCTAGGCGCACGTTCATGTTTTCTTTCATTGTGCGCAAAAACAACGAGCAATGGGAAAAATTGAAGTTTTTCGCTTCCGCTAGATGGAGCTATGAACCCAGTAGTAAAGTTTTTGTCAATCCTTAAACACGCTAGATGGCGGTATGGTGCACACATTATGCACAAATGCAACAAGGAGGAAAATTGGTTAATTAAAGTTTTTTGCTTCCGCTAGATTGGGCTATAAACCCAGTAGTAAAGACTTGTGAATTCTTAAACACGCTAGATGACAGTATGGTGCACAATACGCATTTGACTTTGAGGTCACATTAATTTTCTGTCCATTCCGAGGCGTTTACCGAACTAAATAAAATCTAAAATCTATTATAAGCTGCATTTCGCGTGACATGAAGTTGACCGAATACCGTTCGGTTCGCTACAATTCATCACAGGTCACTCGCTCCACAATTGCCTTCCGAGGCTTTATACGAAATTGATCATATTACTATATATCAAATACATCTTTCATTTTTCTTCATTTGGGGCTCATGATTCGGTTGATTTCCGTGTCATTAATAGCAAGGAAATCACAACGTTGAATGTACTTGAGTGAGCTTGTTTCTGTTTTGACGTACAACGCGTTGAAGTGGATCTTGTCACGAGGTAGGTTACGGGTGAACGAGATTAGTTCCAGGCACAACGTAATCTGAAACTCTAATACTTCGATTTATAAGTTGATATTTTTATATTACGTATTATATTCCTGTTACAGCACTATTACAATACTTAATACATTAAAAACGTTACAGTTTATATTTCCCTTTTTCATTTTTGAATACCATCGGACCATAAGTTAGGTGGTTTATAACAAACCAAGCTTTCGATGGTGTATTCATTTGTGAAATTAAAATGTCTTAGCGAAAGCTTAAGAAGCATAAAATGTTAAAAAGTTCCGATAAATTATTATACGCTGACGTGTCTACACATCTACGGTATATCTGTTTGTGTCTACGTATCTACATCTTTGTATTTTTCATAGGACAATTCTCCATAACATCTGTATATTAATACATAGTAGAATTTAACTATCATCCTTTGACCTTGAATATAGTATTTAACTACTGTATTGATTTGTAAGTTTCTTTTTTCCTGGGTAGTTTTCAGGCGAACCCTGAAAATTATTGGTAGTAGAATATATTCTCTCGTACATGATGAGTGATTATTATTCCCTGCCTTTTCTTGCCTCTATATGCGGCTGCACAGTTTGACTCAATATATGTATAATTGATTAGACATTTTGGTACCAACTACTTCAATCAAAACATCAGTCCTCCATAAAACTGGACCGTGTTAGCGTAAACATCTTGTGTTACTTTTGTAGCTGATAACGCGTATCCTGTTACGCTCGTTTCGCTTATGAAAATCACTTTGAAACGCGATTTTGACCCTGTTACGTCATACGATAGCTCAGGATTTGTGATTAATCCCTGCGAGGCGCATTGTTAGCACTAGTTTGCGAACGGTAATTCGTAATTACAACAATATCCACCTTAGATATGGTTCAACGGTCGAGCGGTATTTGTCCCAGTGGTTCTTACCATGTTGTGTTGATCGGCTTGTCATTAAAATAGTTTTGCTCGTTTTGGTTTCTTTACTCAAGTTTTGTTTTCATTGACCGGTAATGACTTCTTCTTCGAACGTTCATGCTGTGGTGAAGATGTGTAGTGCTTTTAATGAAATTGTAAAGTGTATTACTGTACTGTGTTTATAGTAGCAAAACGAAACGAAGCAAAGTACTTTAAAGTGTCGCCCCGAAGTGTGGGTTCGGTTTTAACTATGAAGGGAAGCTGAAAATACAATTGTCATATTCGTTATATTCGTGATACAGGGAAAATGGTGAACCACTTTCAGCCATCTCCGTGTCCTTCAGCAATACATAGCACACTAGCTCGCAGGCGACCCCAGGCGTTTATTTGGATTAATTTTTTAATCAGAAAGCATCAGAAGATTGAAATACGAACAAACTAATGTGACTATTGTAAAACTTCTCAAAAAAATCACAAATGCACAATAAAATCACAAATATCATTCTTCCGATCATTTATGACGAAATAGAACAGCTGAGATTTCATTATAGGGTAAAATACATTATATTGTGTACGTTCTCTGTTTAACTTTGCATTCCTCAACCCCTTTTTTTTCGAATTATCGCCTAGGACTTTTTCTGGAAACTCCGAAGTTATAAATATAGTTTGAATAGCGCACTGCAATCCCTTGATAAAAATTGGAATTTAATTTAGATGAGGCAAATTTTTTGGCTAACATCCGCTCGCTTTGTTTATGAATTATGATATAGCAGACAGGTCGAGTTTTCAATGTATGGTATAAGTAAATGAGAACTTGATGACAAGTGAAGTATTTTTCAAATTGCCAATGAATGTCTCATCTATTATTCATGTTGATCGGTGACATCTAGAGTATTATGCTTTTTCTACAAGGCGTGACGAAAATCCGGTTTTCTTCGAGCAAACTACTAGATTTCTAGTCTTATATAAGACCGCCAGTTACGATATGACCCCCGTTGGACCTTATCGTTTTTTCAAGTAGGAAAGTGTGTTTTGCCCAGCATATGAAGCATTCAAATCAAGTCGTTTTCAAAGCTGGTGATAACGCAACCCCGAGGCGTTTCCATGGGTCATGGGGCGCGAAAAGGGAAAACCTTATATATGAACCTGTTATAAGCAGCTTTGTTGTGCTGCAAGATAATAAGGGTACGTTTTTTACATTTAAAAAATTGTAATTAAAAAATGTAGCCTTGCTTAAGGAAGTTGTAATTCCCATTAGTCCAAACTAACCGAAACGTAACTATTTGAATCCGAGAGGATAATACGGAATAACCACAAATAAACTCCAAGCGGATGTGAAAAATCCTCTTACTGTTCCTAGTGAAGGCCTCTGAATAATCCAAACTTTTTCAGTCGAATATATCCCAGGCCTTATGGTTGTCAGATACAGTACCTATTGACATTCGTACACTAGGCTTGTGACTAGTTTTCCCCTTTGTTGGAAAAGGTATTTGATTATGCATGCTCTCCGCTTTTATCTTCTTACCATCGGTGGCCTTGTGTTTTGGCGTCCTCGAATCTGGCGGCTTGTAGTCGTCTGCTCATCGATCCGTCACTAAGCTAAAACAAAAAGTGCAAACAATTGCATAACGGTAAATTGCAGCATTCTCGGGTGGTCCCATCAAGCCATGCGCATTCTTGACGTATCCATCCATCCTTATCTACGTATCAGATTACTTAATAGATGAGTTTGAAAGCTGATTCTAGCCCGACTGTCCGTCTTGAAAGATGTTCTTTAGTTTGTTGGTATACATATATATATAGTATGTTCATTGATTCTGACAATTTGGGTTACAGTTGACTCGCAGTACTCCTGTGGGTTACCTATTGCAACACCCCACGAAGTATGTTTTATCACCTGTACCACCGCAGGGCCAGTACCAGACTATTGTGCGCCCTAGTTAGGCCACGTCAACTACTTGCCCTCCCAGCAACACATCTTGCGCATGTCCGGACATCTTTTGTTGATCAAGGGGTGTTCGTCAGGGTTCCAATACAATTTTTTTCTTAACACAACTAATATGTATAAAACTGTGACCCCCCGACGTCAGTACTTATCCCCTCTCGGGTCTTGACCTTAAATGATAGTGCGGGCTATTATAGTATGACGTATCATTTGTGTGTCGTTTTGTTAATAAATGTTAAGTACCTAACGCAGAATCGAGCACCATG
This sequence comes from Halocynthia roretzi, assembly GCA_013436055.1. Classification (NCBI taxonomy): domain Eukaryota; kingdom Metazoa; phylum Chordata; class Ascidiacea; order Stolidobranchia; family Pyuridae; genus Halocynthia; species Halocynthia roretzi. The sequence continues at coordinate 58,904 of QRAM01000462.1, read as the reverse complement.
TCTGTCCAATATGCAGAAAATCTATCTTTTGATCTTGTGCTGGATGATTTCCCATTGCGACCAAGATGACATTAGAAATAGAAAATATACGGTTGTATCGCCCGAGACATTGAGAAGATAGAATAAATGGAGAAATCTTTCCAGTAAATGATCAACAAAAAGCCTATAACTCCTAAAATAATTTCGCGTAATATTTGGTAACCCAACTGATAACTCAAAACTGAGAGTACGTATTTATTATGTGTTATCATGATGTGTTAGACATTGCTTGCGTGTGTCGTGTATATTTAAAAACATTCTTATATCTGTATTGCCTAATATGGAGACTGGTTTGATTTTTCCTGCTGATTGCTAGAAATTATCTCCGATCCATCATCAACGCTTGTCAGTCGTTGACCACGTTATGGCGGGTACTGATCAAGCGATTTGAATTATGTATAGAACGCCTTGTAATTAGTCACTGCTCCCCGACATCGACATGTCAAAACGGGATTAGGCGTATGAAGATACATGAATATCATGAACACACAACTAATGACAGCTGACTGTATGCATGCTACTATTATCGTTACCAGTTATCAGTGATTGTGTTTAGACCCGTTGGCGCCGGAACAATTGCAGTAAACATTGCATACATTCATTATATGGATGATATTATGGTTACCCGTCCAATGGGAAGATTTGTTCGTACCAACGCTGCGGAGAGGAATTATTAACCTTTTAAACTCGTGTCCAACTTTCTCCCAGAGTGAAAACTTGGATAATTCTTATTCCCAAGGCGCAGGCTGATTAATGGTATAATAAGTATCCCGAAACCCCGTGAAATTAATCATAAGGTGAATTTGCTCAGATTCTCAGTGCTCTATATTCTCCAATAACAGAAATTTGAAACGTCGAAAAGTTCAAGTTTACTTGATAATGCACAGCATTTTACTTCAGTTGATTAGCCTTTTACATCCACTCTCAAGCGTTTGCTCACGAATGAATTTCACTAGTGATGAATTTCATCATTATTTTACATCATCATTTTTTACATTATTTATTTTTACCTGCCATATGAAACTAAATGACGGTAACTGGGGCGATGTTAAACGAGGTCCAACAGGTTATATTAGTTCAGTCTAATACGTTCCATTTTGTTTTACCAATTATCCTATCGAGAGTGATCACGGCTCTTTGATTAGCTTCAACACCACTTAACCTGTGTCTTGGTCAATAAAGCATTATTTATGCACAGAATTTTTCTCCATTTGAGAACAAAGCAGCTGATTTTTTTTTGTTAATTTATCGTTCGGGCATACCTTATATCGACTCTTCACATTAGTGGCCTTTCTTCACCGTCCTAATTTGTTTTCAGCGAACACACCAAGAACTAGTGCGTTAACTACGGTAATTCAAAACACTTTCGTTTTTTGGGGAAAAGTATTTAAATTACTTTGCTAACGCGGTTTCTCATAGCTTTTCGTAAGAATAATTCCATTGTATTTTCACGTTTATTACTTTTTGTTAATGTTTTAATTTATATATACTGTACACGAATTCCGATACTGGTAATAGCCTGACGTTTTGTAACTATATTTAACTTATGACTGTGGTACATGTTTTCGCTATTTCACGGGAGCAATGCGTGGTCCTAGTTTTCAACGCGAATGTTATTAAATCGGAAATAATTTCTATTACCGTGATTGTTAATATGGAATTATATTTATTCACAAGTCGTACCGGAGTAAAATTTTAATATATCCAGATTCTTATTTTGTCCGATAGGAGGCGTTAGAACGATCCCAAGTAGGATTTCATACTCTCCAGGGCCGGCCGATTGTCTGGCTATGTTTCATCGAGGCACATTCACGGGGCCTTCGAGAGCGGTTTCGGGCCCCGGCCCCAATTTCCCTACGAATTTCTACCGTTAGTCGGAGTGCTTTAAGTCACCACATTAAATTAGATTAAAACCAGTGCAGTGGTTTAGGAGGATAAGCGAACAGACACATGCACTAACACTCTAAAAAAAAGAGAATTTCTATTTATAATAAATATCTACATATTACAGACCTTTGTACTTTACAAAACTTCTGATTACATTAGAGAAATAAATTACGTGGTGCAGTGCTGACCAAAGACACAATATTCGCATTNGCGATGTTAAACGAGGTCCAACAGGTTATATTAGTTCAGCCTAATACGTTCCATTTTGTTTTACCAATTATCCTATCGAGAGTGATCACGGCTCTTTGATTAGCTTCAACACCACTTAACCTGCGTCTTGGTCAATAAAGCATTATTTATGCACAGAATTTTTCTCCATTTGAGAACAAAGCAGCTGATTTTTTTTTGTTAATTTCTCGTTCGGGCATACCTTATATCGACTCTTCACATTAGTGGCCTTTCTTCACCGTCCTAATTTGTTTTCAGCGAACACACCAAGAACTAGTGCGTTAACTACGGTAATTCAAAACACTTTCGTTTTTTGGGGAAAAGTATTTAAATTACTTTGCTAACGCGGTTTCTCATAGCTTTTCGTAAGAATAATTCCATTGTATTTTCACGTTTATTACTTTTTGTTAATGTTTTAATTTATATATACTGTACACGAATTCCGATACTGGTAATAGCCTGACGTTTTGTAACTATATTTAACTTATGACTGTGGTACATGTTTTCGCTATTTCACGGGAGCAATGCGTGGTCCTAGTTTTCAACGCGAATGTTATTAAATCGGAAATAATTTCTATTACCGTGATTGTTAATATGGAATTATATTTACTCACAAGTCGTACCGGAGTAAAATTTTAATATATCCAGATTCTTATTTTTTCCGATAGGAGGCGTTAGAACGATCCCAAGTAGGATTTCATACTCTCCAGGGCCGGGTTTCCTTTTTTAAGTTTATGATTGTCGGATGCATCCAAACCACCGTTCCCAATTTTCGACAGATACATTGAGCAATGGGGACGTTGCTTCAAAGCAGACAAACATATAAACTTTCGCGCATATTAGGTATAAAGGTAAAAACTATCAGTAGCCTCGCCCCCACCCACGTAAGCGTTCAACAGACTACGCTTAATCATCGGATAGCTTGCAAAATCCGATTGTCTGGCTATGTCTCATCGAGGCACATTCACAGGGTCTTCGAGAGCGGTTTCGGGCCCCGGCCCAATTTCCCTACGAATTTCTACCGTTAGTCGGAGTGCTTTAAGTCACCATATCAAATTAGATTAAAATCAGTGTAGTGGTTCAGGAGGATAAGCGAACAGACACATGTACTAACACTCTAAAAAAAAGGTAATTTCTAATTATAATATCTACATATTACAGACCTTTGTACTTTACGAAACTTCTCATTACATTAGAGAAATAAATTACGTGGTGTAGTGCTGACCAAAGACACAATATTCGCATTGATATTTTCCCTTTTCCACTTGACTGAGTTATCATCTGCAAATTATATATTTTCGTTGAAAACCTGAACAACCATTTATTGTATTTTCCTCTGATACGGAGCGGCATATAGCACGTAACCCAATAAGATATAAGGGATATCATGACACGTATTTGAACTTTCCAGTCAATTACGTCTGCAATTTATCATCGAAGAGCGCTTGCCCAATTATGGTTCCCTTTGGATTGTAAGTTCAACTTTCGCGAATAAATGACATCATCTCGCGGTTGAAAACTTTTCTTTATTCTTTTCCCAAAAAACCCAAAGTATGTGTGACTGAATGATAGTTAGAGGTCACCAACCCCGTAACCGTTCTTCGCTGAAAATAAATCTTTTCCCTTCTGAGGATTGCATACTGCAAACTTCTCATTGTGCTGGAGTAAATAACTTTAAATAAGCAATAAATACTGTATGCAACATTAGCAATCTCCTGATGTAGGGAGCTGGAGCAGTTCTGAAATATTTTGAAGTAGCGTGGTTGTATATATAATCTTTTAGCTAGTTATTTTCCACCAAAAAATGAGTTTTTTCAAGAAGGATGTTGGAAAAAATAAAGACAAAAATGAATCTTCCCTCGTAATGTTATTTAAAAAAAGGTTATATATATTGGCCTAATGGTTGAAAGTGTTATATTTCCCATTTAAAGATAATGTCACAATTGGAATAACTACCGCATAACGACATTATAAAACACAATTTTAGATGGAAATGAATTTCTTCCTTGGACATAGAAAAGGGGACGTCTCATCAATATACTTTTGTAGCTTGATGTCTTCTGACAACTCGATTCCATTTACATATACTATATATGTTTTCTTATTTACCTGCTTGTTGCATTTTAATATCTTGTCAATAATTAAACGAAAGTGAAGGTGGATAACCTTATACCGGTCCAAGGGGTATACTGTGTACAGCCGATATCTTTGCTGGTATATAAATTCATTAGCCTGTGTGCAAACTTTTTTCCTATTTTTATTCCTCCCAAAATCCTTAGATACATTTTTGTTGTAAAATCTCAGTACAGTAGTGTACCATGCCGCTTTGTATTCTCTCTGTCCAATGTTTATCTTAACGGATGGTAATCCTCTTACTCAGAGACCAGCTACAAATAAGCATTCTTGATCGTATATACATCCGCTGTACGTAGTATTATGTTGGGCGCGACAACCCAGAAACTTTGCTCCGGGTGATAAACTTAGGTATTAAATGTTTGTCGTTCATTTACCATTCTTTATTTCCGATGTTGTCAAACAAGACTGAGCAAGGTTTACTTAGTAGAATTTTTTTACCAACAAATAAACGACATGACTACATCGCACAATTAGACCTTCATTTATCTATTCTTATATCAGTTTGCTGGATGCGCGATGCCCAGGGCATAAACACTCGCTAAAAAGGGTCCTTAGTGAGCACATCATTAACTTATCACTGTATCTTTTGTGCTGATCAAGAGAATTGATTGAATTTGAATTGCTGTTAGTTTAAGAAACCACAGGTTTCTGAGCTGGTTTTCACATCACCAGAAAATATAAGTTTGATCGCCTCGATGTCGATTCATCTCGTTAGCTTCGATGTAATAAGGTGATGAAATAATATCCATATTTACAGAAGTGTCTCTAATTTTTTTTGTATAATTTAACAACTTTGTATTAATAGAATTCTCAGATTTCAATACTTTCTCATGTAACAGACGAACCTACTAAATAAATACAGAGTGTTCATAAATTCCTGGACATTTTTTAGCCTAATACACGAGGAATAATTAAATTTCAGGATAAAATTTTCATTGAAATTATTTTTTAAATGGCATAACTCCGCCAGCATGTGATACTTATCTCTGAAATCTTCCAAAAAAAATTCGAATGTTAAAAAAGTGTCCGGCCCAGCCATTTCCGATGAAAGATTCTCGATCTTTACCCTCTATCTCAATCCTTTATTTATATCCAAAATAGTTCCTGCAAATTTGTTAGGGTGGGTCCAACGGGCATCAATCTGATATATGATACTCACAACTTCATAGATACTCATTATCTTCAATAATGTAAATGGAACAATGAAACACAGCCAGATTTTACACACCTTGATGATACTTGCGTCACAAACTACTTATCGAGTTATGATTTAAAACAATACAAACAATGATGAACACTTGTTCGAAGTTTTTCTGGTCACACACCTTTAGAGAAAATGTAACACTTCATCGAACGTTTCAAAATATCCTATTATCAAGATTGATGTATTCGATGTGCGAAAAAGCTGAAATCTGTAAGGCCTCAATTATTGCGGCTTAGAATACTTTTAATGATGTTTAATTTCAAGTTAAATAGATTTTTGTATAGTTGAATTTTCAGAATTAGTAGATCACAGTAAATTGAATATTGTTCATTAACCTTTTCTCGTGAAAATACCAGTGAAGCGCCGTTAATTGTGTTTTTATATATTGAAATATATGTGCTCTCAAATTACTCACACAATAGAATTTAAAAGTTGGTGCCAAGGAATAAGTTTAGCCTGCAAAGACCACAGGTGTGTCCAATACGACCCTTCAAGGGCGATTTTACACCCTAAAGGCCGAAAAACGTTGACTCAAAATTTGTAAAAACAGATGTTCAGTAGAAAAAATAGTTGTCAACCAAAACTGTCAGTAATGAAGTATTTTATTTCCCTATTATTATGATTTCTTTTAATTTTTTTTGAAACTGACTGTTGAAGCTCCCAGTACTTCTCCCCTTTGTTGTCTGCGCCCCTGGCAGCTGTCTAGTTGACCTAATGGTAGCGTCGGCCCCACATACAATCTATGCGCTGCAACTTGCCAATATACGAATATCTACTTGATGATGCGTGATGTGTCTTCATTGCGTGTGAATGGTTGTCAAGTCGGACATCCTCCAAATCATCTGAATTATAAAATTAGGTTTAGAAAACTGTCGACCGAAACAGGTGATGTCGTGTCGTGTTTAATATGTCAACAAGGCGATACGTTTCCCTTCGATAAAATTATTTTCTCGCAATAAAAACACTATCGAAGTCGCCGTTGTCTTCGTATCGTCGGTTACAAACGCTACAGGTGTTCAATGACAGATCATTTCCTCGCTCTCTTCGTTCTAACCTTCTCCAATTTGGGCAGTAAATGGAAGGAAATGCTGTGTTTGTATCAAGTATCTTCGTTGTATTGAGATGCTTCACTAAATTCCAATTCTAATATGAACGAATAATACCAATCCCAGATAATGAATCATTTTTAGCATTTTTATCAATAGTTAAAATTTGTGGACGGATTTAGACGGGAAGAAGCCCTAAACTAATTGGTTTATCTATTTGACAGTTATTAACAGGTAACAGAAAAAAGGATGTGTAAATTTGTGATAATGATATTATTGCTGGGTTGCTAAGATCGCTGAGCTGGATGAAAACATTGTAGCTGAAGATGACCGGACCCAGTCCACTCCCTCTGTTACAACGTTATCCGACTCGCCATTCGATGAAGTCTCCCTAAAATTAAATAAATAAAGGAAAAAAATACACTTATAGGAAAATTGGCCCCGTTTACCGTCGTTTCACCTAACGTCACACTTTCCTAGATCCTATCTGCAACGTTATGTGGGGACTTGCTGTGCAGGTATTTGCGGTCTCCAAATACCCATAATTCCTTGCGCAGGTAATCAACCTTTGAACCTAGAGTGAAATAAATCATCTCAAGTTTGACAGGAAGACGGCGGTGCTAAATAGCTTAACGCCTTCAATGATTAGTCATAAAATTTTAATTTGATGAAAGGTCATCGCTGCGCTATCGTAATTATCTTTCATAAAAACAAATAAATTCCTATTCAGATCAAAGCCCGCGTCGCTTGCCTCATGAGTGCTGGTCGTTGTGTTTCTTATGTTTGCGTCTCAGGCTTCTGAGTTTGTGGAATTTTAATGAGAAGTTGAAAACTTTGCTTTCTGCTTTCTGGCTTTAGGCTTGAGCGCTTGCCAACGCATCAGCTTGTATACAATGTATACAAAACGCATCTCTCTGAAATCAGTATCCTGGCCTTTTTGGTTGCTGCATTGCATTTTTTCTTTCTTAGTAATCCAGTAATTTGATTTGAAAAGCATGTTCTTTGTATTTACCATCATTATCCTCGAACAATATAGAACGCTTTCATTTCTTTTACTACGCGGATAGATAGCGCAGTTCTCAGGCTCGCTTGAATCACTTCTTTGATGCTTTTTCGACAAGAATCTTTCTTCAATGCGCCAGACATATGCTTTTTACATAAGGTCATACTTACGGTTAAAACTATTACCCTCTAGTTAAAATAATACGATTTTAGATCACAAAGTTCCGGCTTCCACCAATGAATGGGGCGTTGTAGCCAGGCCTTCGCGTATATTACCGGCTTAACAGGAAATGTGTATATAAATCGACAAAAGTTTTTTCAGCTGCCATAGGCTTCTATGGTTCCGGCTCTTTTTCTTTTCACAATATCACATATTTTTGAAATAGGAGAAAAAAACAAACTCTGGACTATATTGTATAATAAATTCAATTCTGTAATATTTGTTGGTATACGCAGCTTTTCAATCTGATGATATAACCAATTCACAATGCCGAGTCCGAAATCGTTACTTATACTGACTCATGTCAGACCGAGTCACAGTGTACTGTACACAGTCTAATCGATCCAATATAGAGTAATAATTAAAGTATCATGATGTGAACGTTTCTAATGAATTGCAAGAGCTTCATGACTGATATAGATATAGGAACGAACCACGGATATTAATTATGTATCTTTTTCAAGTTATGGTTTGAAACGTAGGAATTTAGAGGTGGAGGATTTATTCACATCTTCAAAGAGTCTATTCGATTCAATTTGTGTTTGAATCTCAGGCCAAGTCAATTCCATTTACTTGAAACAAGTCCAGTAAGTCAGTTAGTGGACTCGAGTCGTTTTGAATTACCAGAGATTGCTACTCGACTTGAATCATTACAACAATGACAGGTAGACAGACCTTCTGGTGCAGTATTGTTGTTTTTTCTTCTTTCCTAAAGTGACTTAACACTTCGACTAAATCGTGGTATCAACGGTTATAATTTATTCGTCCATTTTTTGTCTTTTAGTACAACATTCCGTAGTAAAATTAGATTCGGTCGTCTACTAGAATTACCATCACCCATATCATAGCCAGACATTTCGGGAAGATGCCGTACTTAGACCCGGGGGGACTCCTTTGACCCAAATACTGCACTGTGATCTTATCATGGAGCAATGTAAGTGTCAAAAAATGTAATGTAAATCTTAGAGTAATTTAAAGGACGAAAATTTCCAACATGATATTTTGTCCTACTGACTCCATCAAGACAAGGCTTATGAATTCTTTTCATTGTGATTTGAGTCATGTAAAGAATTTCCAGTTAAAATTTACGTAAAACTGGAATCCTATGTAGCTGTTAACTATCGTTTTTGTTTTGCCATCTACAAAACTGGAAAACTTCAACTGGTTTCTATGCTATAACATGAATAGGATATGCATAATAGTTATTAATCAAGTGGCTGCCACAGGAAATCATTACTTCAAACAAACAAAAAATTACACATTGAATTGAAATTACTTATGTATTTATATTTACCAAAATCTAAATAGTTTTCCGATTTTGCTATTTAGTATTAGTCGAGAATTGGACCCGCGACTATGTGAAAAAAACGCCGTCCTAGTGGAAATGGCATCATAGTTTCATTTGTGTGTAAAACTGGCATTCATTGTGCCATAAGTGCTTATCCATATTTAGCTATGTTCAAATGCTGTCGCATGGGTGAAAAAGTGAAAAAAAATTATAATAATAATATCTTTTTCTATGTTGAATGCCATTACTGTGCTTTGTGATATTTCATATCTCGAGACATGCACTTTGCATTAGCGACAAAATATTAACCTCTGGCCTTTGGGCGCCAGTAAGTACCACATAGCCGTTGACTGGTATTTGGGTTTCAGTAAAATGCTAATTTTCTGACAACCAAGTTCCTTCATAATTTTTTACATCTTCAGAATCTTCAGCGAGTAACTGTATAGCGGTCTCTATAGCCAGTGGTCACTTATCGCGTTGTTTTTATAAGCGAAGGGTCTACTATAACAGTTACAAACAAGCTTGACCATTTGTTTTTTGTTTTGCTTTGTTGGTAAAAGACGACTTAGATTGTGGTCAGTATTACTCATCGTTTCTTAGTTGATTTGGATAATTCAATACGGCACCTGATGTAAATGGCGTAACGTACACCGGAGTAACTTGGTCCGTTGTTGCTTTAGCAAATGCCTAATTTATTAACAAAGATAAGTCGGTCAGTCGATCTCTCACTTTAGAATTTAGCAATCGTCTTTTAACACTTGTATGGTCACTTATGATTATAGTTTGTCTTCGGAAATTTGTTTAAAATAGTACTTGGTAGTTGTTTTGACCACATCGTATGACGTGATGCGCTCTTGACGTGTGTCTAATTTTTAATTGATACACGAATAAATAATATGTAATAGGAGAAACACCATTATGCTTTTAATCATGAAATCAAGTTGTCAAACAAAACTTCTCTGAGGGTTACTCCATCCTAAGTTCACAGCTCGTAATACAAACCCGACACTCCTTATCTTCAAAATATCCTATACAGTATATACTAGAGCTTGTGATTATGTATGGAAAATATTAGGCACATCCAGGGCTGTCGAGAGCGGCAATTTTGTGTGAGATCTATGTTTCAAAGGAACCGTCTATCATGAGAAACGTGATATAATTTTTAAAATTAATTTATAATTTTTATCTATTTTTTGTGTCACAAAGGAAAACAAAAATCATTTGATTTTGGGGATCAAGTTTTTTTAAGGTCCTTGCCGCTAGTCCTCCTGGACGTGCCCTGGTCCCCTTCTCTGGGTGGTCTTAAGTACGTCACCGTCTTAAGCGAAAGGGCTTGCTAGGAATTGTAAACGCGGTTTGCTTGATCGATTATGACATGAAATATAGCAAGTAGTACAGTCAATTAGTTCTTGAGACAACTGATACAAATGAGCCTACATGGCAGAATTTCATAGATTCTGTTGCTGTGTACATAGCTTGCCTAAATTGTGAACTCCAGGTCCTGTCATTTATTAGGACAAATTATCCGAGTCACGTCACAAGTAAAATCACTAAAAATCGACACTTCACAAACATATTAGGGTCCGATGATACCCCTATCAATTGAATTTTTCAATAAATAAAACGTAACCATACATCCCTTATTTGATCCCTTTTGTTTAGTAATAGATATACTGGACTGTTTGCATAATACATTTCTGGTTTGAAGCTATAAATTCGGACATATGATAGGTCGTTTTCTGTAAGCAGATACGTTATTTCTCTTGCTTATGACAATTCACGTTATTATTTGTTAGATGTAATACTGACCTCGGAGCTTGGACGCTTTCCACAGCTATTTAGTAGAGACAACGCAATGGAAAAAACTATCAGGCATATTTCGGTCTGGTTTTTATCAAGAGTTGCCTTGCCCAGCTCGGTCGATGTGTCAGACCGATATATAGTCTTCTTATCAAAATGTCTTTGGTATTTATTCTCAACTATTCTTTACTGAGTATTCTGAAAAATATGTGGCTGTGGTCTGCTCAAGAACACTTAGCAAGGGGGAGTTTATCTTTTCTGTGTTGTATAGGCTCATAATAGCAGTTAAAATAGCATCCTCCCGTTGCTATCAGCCAACGCACGTCAATTTGAGTTTGTCAATCGCGTTCGGATTCAGGAGGTAGTTGTTAGAGAGTTTCCAAAGGCGTTTTGAATTAGTATGACGTAATCGTTAATTCGTTGTCTTCTGAGATGTTTTGAAATATACAAGCAAGAAACGATTCTTAACCCGGAGGCCCCCAGCTTCCCATTTTACGTGAAATCTTTAATTAGTTTGGTGACGTTATTTACTATTTCGTATATAGAATATCGTGATGCGGCCTCGCTTGTTTGAACAGACAATAATGATTTGTTGGTTTTAATGTCAGTTCATTCCTACGATTTGCGTCTTCAACGGATTATCATGTGACTTCGACTCAGAAACGGATACTATATTATCATTGCGAGAGTCAAATTTAAATTCAATCTGGTCTTGAGGAAGCAGGTTGCTGAACTTGTTGATGTGAGAGAGCGATTAGTAGAGAACTACTTTGCTTGTTTATAGATATACTGTATATAGTTAGATGAGTTTCTTTATTTAGTTAAATTGTTAGCTACATTCCATACTAATCTAAATTGCAACTGCTCAATCACATTGAAAACTTGTATTTATGTGAATTGCAAAGTTTATTGTTTCAGTGTTTCAATGGCTTCGAATTTTAGAATTTGTATCATTAACTTCTTTGTCGGTGACTTTGAAGTGGAAAATAATAAACATTTCACCGACACCTGGGCTCGCTAGAGTCATTATCTACCGCCGTAATATCAATAATAACAGTTGAGATAGCAGCGGTATAGTTCGGCGTTTTTCATCTGTCCTTTTCCAATAGTGTATTTTAACCTTTCGGCTCATCAAAGCTGTCAATACCCTTAATTATTTCCAGCAATAATTTATCATATAAGTAACTCCTTACGGCTGTGCACTCCTCTTTCTTCTCAAGTTTATTCCCAGTAGGATTAGGTATTGCGATTTAAAGACATGAACGTTTCCTCAGCATATACAGTTGCTAAAGTGCAGTACAGTATTTGGCAATTTATATGTATTGCGTTGTCATTTACAGTCGTCCCTCGCTATATCGCCGTTCACTTTCCGCGGATTCACTACATCGTGGACTTTTATATAATATTGTTTTTTTATGTATTTTAATGTAATATTGTATGTATTTTATCTCATGATAAATGCCGTGCTGTACAGTACTAGTATGTTTAAGCGCTTTTAGTTTAAAAAAATAAAAATAACCGGTCAAATGATTATGGGAAAGGTTAATAAGGTAAATAAGAGTGTGTGAATGATTCATACTGGTTTAAAATAATGAATAAATATGTGGTATCTACTTCGCGGATTTTCACCTATCGCGGGAGGCTCTGGAACGTACTACCCGCGATAGGTCAGGGATTACTGTATTTGGTTTTGCCGTATTTCGCGGTATTTCGTAGCTTTAACTTAACAACCCGTAACGTTTTCATTGCAAATCTCGATATATTAATTACGGGTTGCTCTCTTTATCGTGACATCGGCATCCATTGAAGTTTGCAGTTGCCCCACTGTGGATAGGAAGCCATACAACTACTTCATTGTTCTACTGCTTAGAGTTTACTTATACAACTAGTTAGTTACTACTATAAGGATTACCTGTTATTCGTTATCGGATTTTATTAAATAAAATATAATTTAATCACTTACTTTTCATATAATATAGTGGGAGGATATTTCTTTGACCTCCTCTCTCTGGACGCAGACGCCCTGGCTAGTAGCCATAGCAGACATAAAAGTATAGCCATTCCTCATATACAGTTATTCAATTACTGCTGTCGGACACAAAGATGTATTTTATATTCCTTTTTTAACAAATGCCCTTTCACTTATCCCCCAATTCCACATAATTTCTTTTATAAGTTGAGAGAAATGTATCTATATCGATAGGTTAACATTTAATGATGGGTTTCCTTACTTAGAACTAGGTATTCGATCCCGTTATTTCATCTCGTTATCGCAATTTTACGCTGGAAAGAAATCATTTAATTGACCAGCAATGAAATGCTCTGTTATTTTCGATGGATTTAAGGAGATCTCAACCCATCTTGCAACGTTAAATATCAAATGTAATAACCCGGTTTAACCTGCTTTGCCTCGTCCTATTACTATTCGATTCATTTATATAATAAGCCCGAAAATTTGTTTGGTTGTCTTGAAACAACGTCACGATTTGTCATCGAGCCTTAGATAATTTGGCACGAAGGTCTGGGTATATCCCATAATTAGGCACGACAGAAGAAGGCCTGGTCCAGGCTCTCCGGGGGATAGGGGACAATATTCTACTTAGGACCGCTAGCGGCCAAAATAAGAATCTCAGGGCTGGATATACTGTATATATCTAAGAGTTGAATAGAATGAAGGCAGAAGTCTTTTCTGAGTCTGAGCTGTTAGTTAAAATCGAAGGTACGTTTCTGCAATGTAATTTATACCAGACAACGCCATATTTATATATTTGGATGTTATATTGGCGAGGAAGTGCTTTAATTCGAAAAAAATCTCTCAAAAATAGTGATTTCCCACACTTACAGTTCATGAAACCTTTATCCATTGATGTATATACTGTTCACCCTCATCAGGGGAAAAGGCTTGTCAGAAAAATGCAAGTGAAAATATCAACTGTAGTAAACATCGTAAAGGTCAGTGTAGTATACTGAAACAGCGAACATGCAGAAAAAGCAATATATATTAATGGAATTTATTACTTTGATGTTGATGAAGACAAGTAATGTAGAATTAGGAAATTTTTCGTTGCTGAAAATGGTCACGTTAAAACGAGATCCGTTAAAAAACTTTCCAATTCTTGCAGACGATGAAGGTTAACAGTATGAAAGAAATGTCGCTCTCTGCGACTGTTATTGACGGAATAAATCAATCGCTTAACTACCTACTACAGCATATCCGCAGTTAACTTCGTTGATATGATCTTGGAAAGCGCTGCTTTATTACATTGCCATAACAGGCGATGCAGTCCAACTGTTTCGGGTCAACTCCGTTCCAAAATTAACCTAATCGGAAGTTAGTTTCTAGATTTGGATGACATTCAGCTCCTTTTGGAAATTTGCGTGTGAAATGAACGGCAGCGCCCAACGAGCGAGATCCCGCGCTTAATTTTTCCTTCGTATATTAACTGATCGTATCAAATCTCGTGTAATTCGTGAAACGAGATACTTTAATTTCGAACTGTTGTTCTTGAATTTCTAGGTTGGCTATTGCGGTATTGCGAGTATATGTGGTCGTTCAGTGCAGTTGACATGACAGCAGGTTGAAATTGGGGTGAACAAATGCTTGGAGTCATTATGTCGTTGTAACGTCGAATTGTTTGAAAACGAATCATTGTTTGATGCCCTTTAGCGATTGTATCGCGTGGAACATTCGCCCAAAATAAATATACTCAGCTCCGGACGTGTAAACTGACGTGCAGACTACATAAATAATTCGCACTTGTTAAATGGGAATTACACGGTAACCGAAGCAATTGAGTTTTAAGTTTTTGGCTTGGATTCTTCGAACGATTGTATTGGGTACTCGACAGCGGACGCTGGTAATACCTGTCAAGTTCTTCAAGTACATATGTTTGGAAATTGTACATTTGGCGAAATGCCGTACGTTTGAACTTAAAAGGTCTTGGGGAAAATGATACAGAAAATAGCTTTCATTTTGACAGATATCAAACATACAAATACTGTAATTGATGATATTTTGTTTTAACGACTTGAAGTTTGGGAGTTTGTAAAGAAATGAAACGTAGTACCGTGGGTTTATGTAACATATGCCACAAATTATACCACCGCTGTACAATAATATTGCGGTTCAAAGTCAGACAATTACAAGATATCAAAAAGGCGGACATTCCAACATTCCTAAATAGATATCAATCCTTTCGACAGGGTTTTAGTAGTTAATATAATTGTGATAAGTTACTTGGTTACTTTCATTTTACCAGCATGAAATATCTATATATATGTACAGGTGGTAATGATACTGGGAGCTTATCATACCTTATACAGGCACCCTCTCACTTATCGACCCGGTTCCGTTCCAACAACCTGGTCATAAAATAGGTATTGTTTGAATGTAACGAGTGATAAGAGTGATAATAAATATGAAAGTTACTAAGTATCAGTTTTATATGCAATGAATTATCCGAATAAAAAAAACTCATAAAGGTGTAATAGAAACACTATTTCATCGTCGTAGGTGTGAGGAATGGTCGTAGTTTGACAGTCGTGACAACGTACAACGAGATGGTTGTTAAGTGATGAGTACCTGGACTATTCATAGGTATCTTTTGAAATACATCCTACGACTACTTTAAGATAGCAACCTTTACAACTGTATGAGTAGTCCCCTGCAAAGCCAGTAAATGGGCCTATGCGATATGGGAAATACATTCCCCCTTCTTTCAAACTGCTTATTAAGTATTATTCTCTTCGAAATATCTATATTCTTCACCAAAGGGTCTGGGTCTCCCCGTGCTTCTACCAATGGGAATTAAATTAATGCCACAGTTCTGTATTCTCATTTTTCGGTACTGTTAAGCTGGAACAATTTTATATTTTATCTCTCCACTATCAAATGTTTAGCTCTGCCTGAGTAATCTCGTAAAAGAACTACACGACTTCGTTTTCCCCCTTCTCAACTTCTGCAATCCCAATGCGTAGGAACTTTCTCCATCCTGGTAGTGTTAAATTGCTGTTTTTGATTGAATTATCTACTTTAAATGGCGTGTGGATATTTTCTCTTCAGAATTCCCATGAATTATTTCGCTTGCTAATAAGTTAATCGCATTTGCCGGTCAGAACCTTATTTTGTCCAAAGTTACCACACGGTGTGTGTGGTGGCATCGTCTGTCAAAACTACACTGTATATCCTGCAGTTAAATTGCTCGATTATGAATATTAGTGGCAGGAATCATCTCAGCGTGATGTCTTTATATTCGCAACTCTTTTCTCTGCGGAACAGCTTTCGTTTAATGTCCGTAAAATGACTTGTAGATTAGAAAGCCAGTAGTACTGTGTTTTGACGACTCGGGGAAAGTGGTAAATCATTTAAAAATGGAATATTTGAAGCGAGAGGGGGAGGAAATGCGACAATTTTCGTGGAAGCAATAAATGGTATCGGGAAATCGGAAAATTGATCGTAAAATTATATTCCTAGATTGTATATAGAAGAGAACTGAGTTTATAAGGTAGTATTTATTATATTTTTTATTATTTTTATATAGTTTATAATAGTGTATAGTTTATAGTCTATATTTTTATCAAAAATGGGAAAATTCATCATAAAATGGTATTACTTAATTGTATATAGAATGTGTGTTTATTAAATGTATTTATTATAGTGGATGCAATATTTTCATTGGTATTTTAGAGGGCAGTATTATACCAGGTGAGCTACACAAGAACAGTGAATAGATAAAATCGTCTACGATAATCCAATTGCGATACAGTGTTCTAATGCCGTTTTGCACTAGTGAAGAGGATCATGGGGTCAAATTGTTGAAAGGGGCTGCAGCAGGCTGCAGCGAAGGTTCTAAAAATGTCAGTCATTTATTATCATATGTGAACAGTGAGCTAAGTCGTAGGGTATAGTACGCATTGTAGTTTTATCGTGTGACAAGCTAAAACCAAAAACATTATTGTAGTTTATTCACTAGATGTTTGCAATTATTCATTCGAGTTCAATTTTATCCAACGCATTATTTTTCCTGCGAAGTGTAATGTAAATGTTTAACAAGATTTAACTATATATCAAAAGATTTGTGTCAGAAATCTGCTTTAGGACCTGCTTTTCCCAATATATGGTGGCTATATAAATGAACAAATCTAGGAAACATCATCTGCCCATTTCTTGTTGGACAAGTAATGTTTTATCGGAAATTTGCAGTATAAAAAATAAGAGGAAACCCTTCGTATTAGAATATATAGACGTAGACGTAAGGGCTTATATTACTATGTGTCTAACTTGATATGTCTGATGTCTAATGTCCTGATATGTCTATGTCTCTAGACCAAAGGTATTGAAACTTCGGGCCGCTGTTAGTTTTTATTTTGCCCGAAAGAAATTCAAATATACATATTAATAATAAATTGAATTTAACAATTTGATATAATTCAAGTTTATTTATCACCATTACCATTCATTGTTTCCGTTATCTAGTTTCCCAGTCGTAATTCGATTAATCCACGACATTCAAATTTTTCTATACTTTATTAAGATAAAACTTCCCTATATCTTTAATATTTTGTTACTATTCATATATCTCAAGTGGCATTGAATAATGGCCGGGATATCGTTTACTGTGATATAGCGTAAACTCTTAAAGTTTATCCAAGTTAAGTTGAGTTTTTACCCTACAAGGGCCTACATTAATAAAAAGTTCCCTTTACTGTCGTCAACCCATCAAACAATGAGAGGGGATTTCTGATAAAGAGTGAATCGGAGAGTGTACTGCTCGGTTCGCGTCTTAGATGTTGAGCGAAAGGCGCTCAGTTATCTTTAACGCAGCATCAGGTCATATAATACCTCACACGTCGTTTAAAAAAATTATTCCATTATTCCGCCTTTTTCTGTGACATTTACTGCCATACTAAACGTTGGAACGGTGCAAATTCAACAAGGTTTTATTGTCGTCAGATTATTTATTTACACTTTCGCTGCTCAAGTCAACTTTTCATTGTCTTGTTGCGTTTGGCATTCCTTTCCCGAATTTGTGTTTTAACCTTGGTGCATCGCTCATCGAATATTCATGGTGAGGGCGATACAGTGGTTGCTCACACGCTTTGTTGCAGCTGGAATGAGGTTAGGACTAGTGAATATAAAAACAAATAACACAACCCAACCTACCTGTGCTATTCCGTGTCATTCTAGAACGCTCATCATTTGCTGCTATTCACCACTGTTGCTGTTGTATAATGCTTCTCTTTGTTCGAGCTACCGATAGTTGTTTATTCTCTGTTCTGCTCAAGTTAGAGCCCTGAAAGACAAATCATCGAGGTAATTAATCTGTTATCCAACTGCGTAACACTATTTTGCTCAAGTTAAGTTTTCATAATGCGAAGTTATTGAATATGGAATTATTACTTCCTATGTTTGTTATTTTGTTCTGATCTGATAAGAACAAGTTACAAACTTAATTGATAAGAATAACATGACTTGACTTCATTAAGACGTTGCTTGGTTTGGAATGGTAATTAGGCGTATGCTGAAGGATCTTAGAGGTTCGTCAATGTTTGTATGACATCTACTGCAGTCACCTAAGTACCTTGACCGCATAATGACACAACAGTTTCTGCAGAGCTTCTGTCGGGCCATTAATTTAGATCAGAGGTTGACAACCCTGTAGCACTCTTGGGCCAAATACACTTGATCGAATTAGACGGCGGGCTGCACTTGCATTTCATATCGACTATCTTCTAGTGACTGGCATAAAAAAATCGATTTGGTTACTTGCAAATCAAATAAATGTGAATTCACTGAATTCCAGTTGCGGGCCGTACTGTATTCCGAAACCGCAGTTTACCGCGGGTCGCACAAATTCGGTTCTGCAGGTCGCCCACCTCTGATTTAGATAAATATATAGATATATATAGATATATATAGATATATTCCAGTCGCGGTTCATTTTTCGTTTTTCTAACGGATTTCAGCGTTTTTCATCCTTAATTTCATTTATTTCTAATGAGAATCTTGGTTTCTTTAACGGCCCGACAATCTCAGGCCACCCCTAGCGCTGGTGCTGCATCCTCTTTCAGGTGCTGATCACATGAGTGTATATTAATAATATTACAGGATATAGATATATACATATTCTCCGTTTTTATGTACGGCGTTATGTACGGACTGTAGTGATTGTATAATTCACTAGAGGTTATGTTTACAAATGATTCCCCAACTTATTAGTCTTAACTCAAAGGCTTGTAAAATACTTAATCGACATTCTAGCATTCTTGAAATCGAACAAATATCAAAATCTATTAATACAAGTGTATTATAATAAAAATGAGCTCAATTATAGTATTGATGCTAGTACCGTACTTCTTAGGCTAATAGGATCGAGAAAAAAATAGTCGAAGATATTTTTCTAATGATTGTTTATTTCAACCCACTTACCGTACGTAATTTTTTGGATAAACTTTACCATTTGTATGTACCACGAAAATCACGTTAGATAGGACGTTCAGTGCTATCCGCGGTAGGTCTTCGGAGGTATCCTCCGCGGAAACAGCGACACTATTGTGCCTTTCTGAAAATCATGTCGGATTAGAAAAGAGGTTCCGGATTAACGATGGTTAACCAGTATTTGTGAAATATCTGTGAATAACAGTGACAATACATAGTGAGTGACATTACATACTGATTGGATACACCAAATCGAACTTCATCATTTTGTGTGTGCGATATTTCTGTTAACAAGACTCGTAAAACTAGACTTCGTGAGTCTTTTTCTTATATTTCTTATCGATCCCTTCAATCGCTCCCTTTGACCGAAGGAACTCCCCTTATTCCATCAGCAATGTATTCCATCTTACCGGTTAGAGTACGATCCCAACGATTAGATAAGTATTAGGTAACCATCAGAGGGCCCTTGACAATATAACGAATATCCGGATATTTGCCACGGATATCCGTTTACTTATTTACCCGACTGCATTCAGCCCGAGACAACCCCTATTGTACTGAAGCGCGTGTTGCTAGACACCCGTCTTGTGTGCTCATAGCTTGCCCGCGACACGCTCACTTGAAAGCTTAGTTTGAAAAAGAAAAATTTCGAGTCACGGATTGCGCATAGCGCGTCGGCTGTTCTTTTAGATTTTCTGAATAGTTTTCGCCTTTCAGATTAAAACTGGGTGATTACCGTCGTCATATGTAGTTCGTGAACTGTGGTCGTTCTAACTAACGGAGAAGACAATCTAAAATAGTATACTCCTTTGACCTGACTTTTGCTATAACCTGATTTCTAGATAAAAAAATTGGGAATTATTTTTTTCTGATATAGACCAATGTTTCCCAACCTTTTGATAGCCCAGCGCCCCCACACTGACGAGTCGAATACGCAAGGTCAAAGTATGAAGGTCATCAGTCACTCATAAAGTAAAAAAGTTATGGACGTGTGTTAATTTGTCCATGGTTGTGCTGTACCTTGTAACCCTACAACCAAGACGTCATTTTGCACTCGAATGCATTTTCCTTCTGAAGCATCGTTATGCATCGCTAGCTATTCCTGCTTATCTTTTCACCCCCTTAGTGGGTTCTTTTAGGTACGGCATAACAATCACACGTCAACAGATATCCGCTGCTATATGAAAACAAAACCCTTTGAAATACTATTTTGAAATAATGATGGGCATAAATGGTGTATACTTATTGTACAGTTATTACTTGCTGTTTTGACTAATCTGCTTGAACAGCAGTGAATAAATAATGTAAGGAAATTACAAATTACCATACCGCATTCAAAAACAAAGCAGAATTCTATCAAAGTGTTTTCAGTTTCTATGTTTCTGCTGGGAAAGTTGCATTACTTAATCGACCTGGTTTAGCTACTTGATCTAGATGGAGAAGGGCAATTGGTCGACCTGTCGATACAGAACTGCAATTAATTGGATTATTACTTTGTAGCTTTTTTTTAGTTTACAGAAAAACGTTTCCAAAATCGTTGAAATTAGCTTATCGGAAGTTCAGATACAACTCGCATAGAACGATAGAAAGCTGTACGAAAGACCAATCGCCTTTCTGTTATATACTTTATAGTGATTCAGCTACCAGCTCATTATTTAAACGCCTCACCGTTACCTATACTAGTGAAAAAGATTATCAAAGTATCAAGTCTATTCTTTTGAGTTCTTATCAGCTCAGTTATTTACGTTTTGTGCTGACAAAGCTTATGAAAAAACTTAAAACTTAAAACCTAAATAATTACACACATTTCCTGCCATCCTGGATGATGTAATCGAGAGGTTTAGTTGTGTAGACATTAGTTAAAGAAGAATAAAAAGAGAAGGGCTTGATCCCAGTTCACTAAGTGATGTTGGTAGATGTATATCAATAGAAAGATGTATTCATTTAGATCAGTGATACTCAACTTTTTTTGCTAATGACCCCTTTTTGACTCGTCGGTAATATTACCTTTGGTAGCCCGAAAATTCTTTAAAACATGATTGTGTAATAGTAGACTAACTATAGTTCAGAAACTTGTTTTTGCTTCCGGTTGATAACCACTGATCTAAGTAGTTTAAAAGTAGTTTCCGATTAAAGAAGTGAAGAGATCTCTCAAATTTGAAACAAAGAATTGTGAATGCTCCGTTAGCCAATGTTAATTATACATTTTTTATAGTCTAATTTTTAATTTAACGCATTATTTTTAAGGTGATTCATGTAGAGAGATATTTAGCAGGGCGCTTAATTTCAGAGGTGTAATAAGCACCGTTACGCAGATGTGTCTACGCTTGAGCTATTTTATGCTTGATGTGCGAAGCAAGCATAAACAAGAGAAAAAATTCAGCTGATAACCACGAGTTTAACTGCACCCGAACAGGACTATCCGATTTGAAATAAACATTCCTCACATTCGATCGAATGTGTCTAAATTCAAGGAACGTCCCGTCGTTTTTTTTATGAATGCAAGATGATTTTATTTTTTAACAGTAACGTTTGTTTTCATTCCACGTTCTCCGTCAAACGAGTCAAAATATCGCCACAAAGGGAATGCGTTTCATGCAAATCAAAGTTATCAATTGCTTTCGCGTCAAAGCAACTACACTGTCAGGTTCATGACCATAGCCGTATGTTTGTGCTTCGCTATTTAAAACATTAAGTTTGGTGAGTGGAAGTTGCCTACTGGTTGACGATGGCCGTCGAAAACCCTGAGACTGGTGGCAGGAAGTATTCGAGGATGGGAACTTGGGTTTTCTATCTCATTAGAGATACATGAAATTTCAACCGTATTCCATTTAGGATTATTTCGACTTATCGATTTTAGTTACTATCCCAATCGTAATTTAGGTATTATATCTAAATATATAAAGACTATTTTATAAGAGTCATGTATGCTTTCATTTGCAGTAAGAATGCCTTTCAGATGTTTTTTTCTCTGATACACAATGCTGTAATAATGGTTGCTATCCGGCACTTTGTCTTATTATAGGAAAGGCTTGAATCGGTAGGCTTTACCGGAAAATGCATTTGCGTTCCTCCAAAAAACCTTCTTCAAATTCTTCAGATATTAAAACTATTTATTCATCTTTTGTGCAAATATAAAATAATCTAGTTTGACCCGTCCTGACTTCTTTTTTGAACTCGACCAAAGGTCGGAGGTCAGCTCACTTTTTTCTTGAAATCGTATTTTTTCGCACAATCAGTTACCGCTGCGAATTATTGCTGATTTTTTTAACGTCTCGTCATTTAACTCTCCGCTTCGCTCGTTCTCTCTCACTTCAGTCGTTATCTTGGTAATTCTCTTGGCAAAATTTAGTCTCCTACCATCTGCCCGTCAAAAATATCTTTGAGCCCTGATGCGTAAAAAAAATGCTTCGGGCGTCCCTCACTCCAGTGAGTTCGATCAAATTTCCCATTCGACGTTGTAGAGTCGGTTACGGGATACTTATCGATGGCTGGACAGTCTGCTGCGGTAATAGCCTTTTCGTAATAGTATTCTTTTCGCTGCAAATCGGCGGTTATGGGAGAAGTATTATGTAGTTTAATACTGACATATTTTACATCGTCTATGTCGTATTCGAAGTAGCTTTACGGCAGTTTAGTCACGAGCAGTGTAGCGAGTTGTCAACAAGTTTGCAGATGTTTTCAGTAATTAATCAGATTCGAATAGCAGT
Organism: Halocynthia roretzi; assembly: GCA_013436055.1. Lineage (NCBI taxonomy): Eukaryota > Metazoa > Chordata > Ascidiacea > Stolidobranchia > Pyuridae > Halocynthia > Halocynthia roretzi. The sequence goes on along the minus strand of QRAM01000462.1, from coordinate 35,907 downwards.
GCAAATTCATTACATAGCGATGGGTGTACATTTAAATATAATTTTCATTGTGGTGCTACAGCTTAAACCTATGTTTGGGTTACTTTCTGTAATTGTAAGCTGGTTAACCTGTAGTATAGGGAGTAGAATCCTGGTCTTTGATATATATTTGCAGTAATAGTGCAATGCTTATAACTTTAAGAATAATATATACTTCGACTATGAGTTAGTAGCAACTATTAGCACAGTATTCCAGCTTCAAGTATAATATTTCAGGAAATTGTATATTTCGTTCAAATATTTGTAGAAGCACAATAGCGTTTAACGAGATTTTGCCTAAGTGAAAGGCCCTGTCGTTTGGCTAATATTGAAATAATTCCCGACCTTCATTCTCCGTTCGCCCGTGATATAAGTTACATCAAGTAAGCTTAGTAAACAACAATGAAAATATAACCGTCTTGTTTTGCATGCTCAGCGCTGGTCAATTTTCTTTGTAAGAACCGTCAACGTCTAATTATCCTCTTGATAATGACGTATGTAAATATAAGTTTGAGATCGGGATTTTTCGTTCAAGTATATTTTATTTTATGCGGCTGTTTGTAATGATAGTTTTCGAATTTTTTTAGCGTTTTTCAGACAGTCGAACAAGTAATTACTCCATAAATGCTGCTTAAGTTAACCGCGACAGTGATTTACGGAAGGCGACTGTTATAATTCCCAGACGGACATCAAAAATATTGTTTTGCTGGATCTATTTGCTTGACTGCTATAAGTAATCAGATTAAAAAAAATTATACAGTATTTAAAAGGAATTAATGAACTATAAAGTAGTTTTATTTCCGCTCCATTCGATGTTCGATCCTTCTCAGCATGGCAGATTATCATGGTGTATGGAGATTAGCATAATAAGTCAGATTTTTTTTCAAATAGTGTTGCTTATGCTGGTAGCTAGTGTCGTTCCCATTTCTTTTCAATTTCGGTCGCGATATGAGTATATGATTTGATAATTATGACTAACTGTCGTTTTGTCAAGATATAATTGATGATTTTAATAGTAGAAGACACCTTCCCGGTTTAGGCAAACGTTTGGAAAACTCCCACGACTAGTCATCTCGGTTCGTCTGAAGCTAATTGCCCTTTCAGTCGACATGACTTTAAGAAACAAGCAATATGCCTAGTACACTTGTTGATTTACGAACGATTTCTAAGTGTCTGTGGTAGTTTTGTACTTCACATTGATTCTGCAGGCTTGCAGTTACAACTTTATAGCGGTACAGTTACCAAAAGCGATGGTATAAAATGGCGTGCTTCCTTTATAAGTGTTTTTCGAGATTCGTAGATGCCAAACATAGTCTATACTGGGGTATAAGTGTCGAAATTGAGTGGAAGACGAGGTCGAATATATTCATTATCGTATTTGCAGTTTGGGAAACATTGAACATAAAAATTAGTATGGTCCGAAACGATACGTCACATATCAGGAAATTCCATTCTTTTAATGACTTGAATTAATTTTTTTGTTCTAATATTAGATGGAATGCAACGGTCATGTTTACATACTCTGTAGGCCAAGAGATACAAAACGAGATAGGAACCCTTATAATAAGCTAATAGTTCATTCCAGTACTTGCAATAATAGCATGTGATACGAGAATACGACACACCAATTTTATACGACTTGAACGAATTGCCTCCGTACTTGTTGTACTAGGTTTGTTTACTTGCTTGAGTTTGTCCAATTTTCCGCTTGTTTCTTATCTCCGATAATTGATGATGTATGCCTTTGGCAGGTTATCTGCAGTTACATGGCGAAAAATAGACCTTTATATAAGGCATAACCATAAGCGTGTGATTTCATTATATACTGGTGGCTAAGAATCGTTGGTTAAGACTTTTTTCAAAGTTTCTGTAGCACGGGTGGCCATCCCTTAACACAATGACCTTTACACCGTGTCTTATAGTTTTTCGTCAGAGTACAGCTGCATTTTTGTTGTTCAAGGTCCAAAAAGAAAAAAAATGCGCTATTGAGTGTCTTCGTCCGTCATTTGGTTTGCTGTTGTTGATTTGGTTCAGTCATTAATCTTCACCTATTTTGCAAATTATTTTGTGTCATTTCCGAGATATATCAAACGATATGCAGACCAATAATCGCCGCAATCTTGTATCGTAATAAGGATCGGTAATTTCGACGGAATAATCGATTGTTCATCTCGATCTTCGCCTAAATGAAAACGGTCATCAATCATCTACTGTCATAGTTCTATTTTTCCTGGTGCTATGTAAATAAATAATGGGAGATGGATGAGGGTGTCATGTAGTTGTAGGGTCTCCTCTTTAGTATGCGGAGCATATCGATAATTTTACATATTTTCGCTGGTCAGAGAATCCGTTTCATAAATGAATGAGTAAATTGATAAGTTTTATTTTGATCTTTTTATGAGTAGTCAGTATGACATGATTCAGAGTTGAGGAGAAATGCTATGCGTTTACCAACGTCAATATCTCAATAAACAACTGCACACTGTTTATATCGGAAAATTGTATAATTTAATTTATTACAAATATCTATTTCAAGTTCTTGGAAGGCGGATGAAATCTGGAATCGGGTCGAATTTTGATCCCCCTCCCACGAGTAGTTTATTCTGTTTCCCTGGTTTCATTTGTTGTAGTGAATCTCTCCTCATTCCTGCTTTCCCACATAGCCAACCGGTCAGAATTTCGAAGCAAATATGTAGGCACGTTGTATATTACGTAGAGCCATAAGAACATGGGAGATTCATTCAAGTTGAATACGCGAAATTAGAAAAAAAAATTGTATGTTGTTGGGTTTTATATGGTATTCGATATCCACGACTAAACTCTTGTGTGTTCCTTTTGCAGTTACTTTTACATAGGTTTTTGTACACATATTTCTAATTTTATTTAGTGGTTTAGTTTAGCATTAAATCTAAACCCCCTTTACGACGTCCACGAGTTAGTATATATTGTACATAAATCGCTATACATTATTCAAGTTTATTTTATATATATACGATGACTAGCGATAGCGATAAATGATATACGGGCAGGATTCGTCAGCATTTACGGAAATTACTAAACCTCATTGGATATCATATCTAGTAAATGAATAAATTCATAATTTTAATGAACATTTTTTTAAATATTGAGAAAAAGAAATATTCAATATTGACAAATTGATGAAAAAATAATAATTTCGTCTTCAATAGTTTGTTTCACTTTATCGGGGGTGATCTGTTATATATATCATCCCAGTTTTCTGTCTCAACTGACACGGTACACCTGGAATAACTTACCTTCTTCAGTATTCCTGGGTTTATGTGTTTGTTTATTGGTTAAACACCTCATTACATTTTTCTGAGCTAGTTAGGTGGTTGTCTGGCCTGACCTGTATAAGAGGAGCAAACACTCTTTGCAAGTACAAATCGTGGGTAGAGTGCATGCAAGCAGAAATCGTAAATATTCCTCGACAACTTGAGATTTTCGTGCCTGTTGAATGTGTTTATCCTAGGACGATATTTGTTTCTGTATTTCTTAATCAGAGCAGGTTAAGTTCTTAACTGAAGTATCGTAAGATTAAGTTGTTTGTCGAAAAGCCTCGTTAGCCTCACGGCGAATATTTGATATGTTTGGATATTTACCGTAAGTACAGTTAAGTATAATCCGCACAATTTATTGGCCACGACTGAAATACCTCAGAACGTCTTAGCCTAGTGAACCTATCAACCACTTACGATGATCCTCCGGACTTGAACGTTTGTTGACTATAATTTTGAGTTGCTGGCGCTTGTTCAATATCTTCAACACTGAAGTCCGATTTCTTCTCATATTGATGAGAAGATAAGGATCTAAATAAGGATGCAGCCATGCAAGAAATGCACCATATGAAATATAAATTTTGTATTTTCCTCCCACTCGTATCAGTTGTATTGAGAAGTAAATCACTATCCACTGCAAAATTTTCCTTGCCAACTGCCATTTGTACAATAGATGATCTAGCACAGCTAAATGTTATAGACGGTATCCTAATCGAGTATCATCCATTATTTATATCTGTATATGAAAAGTATTTTCCAAGCAGACAAGCATGTCGGTTCCATATATATTAAGCAGATAAGTTAGTTCGTCTGAAGACAGATGTAACTATGCATGATACGCTGGGAGCTTTAATGCTATTATAAATATATTGGCCGTAGGTACGATCCACCTTGACAAATGTCGATATACAAGTAGTTTACAGGGGATTCGCAGCTTGTGGAAGGTGTCAACAAACTACATGTCCGTGACTAGAATATGGTTTCCTGACTGAGGTATTGCGTTGTGACAACAAAATTAGATAGAATTATTGAGATAGTGTGTATACAAATAACATTCGACCAATGTAACATGCTGCATTTTATGTTATAGTACTTCTATATAGCGGCGATCTATAAAGTGTTCTCTCACATTGGTAAAGGTTATATGCTTTGCATCACTTTATTTTCTACGTAATTTGAATTATAGCCAATCGGCCATTTCGAAATATCCTTTCAAATTCTATCCCAGGACTCATTGCTATAGCAGTGTCTGGTAAAGTGCTATATTTTAGTCTTTGGGTAGTTAGTTTGATCAGCAAATGCTAGAAAATTAAAAATACAAACGGTGAATTTTGAGGGAATTCAACACCTGTTTACATTGTAAGCTAAAAAATATTGGTATGCGTGAGATTACATCAAATATATCGTGTACATTTAATAATTCAATCAGAGAGTTCAATCGAGTCGAGTCACAAGAACCTACCTCTAAGTCGAATAATTTTAACATTGGTTCGAAAAAAATAACTTTAATTTGTTGAAATATTGGAACTATTATAGGTTATAATAATTTATTGCAAGATAGCTTGAGATTCGAATATCAAGGAATATAAAGGAATTATTTTTGATACTTTGCAAGTTTAGTTGCATGTGTTTCCGTCTACTATGGATGTAACATAGCCCACCGCCCTCTCAATCGAACTCAAATAGGCAAGCATCTCTCCGTGAATCCCCCATATAATGCACTGAAGTCAGGATAGATATTCGTAACGTACTCACATCGAAGGGATTTTAGCTCTGTAGCATCATGTCTCAATCCCTCTGTCGTCTAGTGATCACAACGCTAAATGCGTATCCCCAACGGAGGAAATAAAAACAGTTAATAAAAAGTACTAGTGAACCACAGTACTTGATGAACAGAAATTTGGTAGAGGAGTTTGCGGGGATATAGGATCTTCACTCTTGAGTTTGTGATTGTCTGACAAGGATTTGACAATGTAACCTAGTAGACTGACTCGATTCGGATACTTAGAATCGTAGGAATGCAGGCAGCATTGGCGTTTTTTATTTCGACTTTTCATTCCATGGATGACTTAAATTTCATTACGTCTTCTAAACTGTTTTTCCTGTGTTCCCTTCAGGGGTCTGGTCGATATTACTTTATGTTATGAAATATGGAGAAAGTCATCTGTAGCGACGTGAGTCAAATTTAGTTTGATGACAGTGAGCATTTGAAATAACAATAATGTTGTCAGTAGGATAGCGACGGTCAATTGTTTTGAATGTGTCAAGGGATTTGATTTCTGGGCGTGCGCACCCTTGTTTCCAGAATATCTAATATGTTGTCGTCTGAAAATTTACATGCTATTTGACTCGTTTTTTCTACTATGAAACATGGTTTCCAAAGATTGCATTTTCCTGAAATAGAATTTCAATTTGTTGACTGATGAAACTTTGACTAGTATGAAACATTTGTATGTTGATTCCGAATTCCACAACTATACATATATGGCTTGTATATGCTTTAAATATGAATTATTTTAACCAAATTATAGAGCGGGTATACCTCGTTAGCAAGCAGACTAGTAAGCTGAAATAATGATATGTATTCTGGATTCTAGTAATTTTGTACCGGTGCTAAAGTACTTCATAACAATTCTATCAATTGTCAAATACTCCAATATTCAGTATTTTAATTAACGCTATCTTGCCGGCTCCCTTCGAGATCCACTAGTCTAGGAATTTCAGAACGAAAAATGATTTGGCGGTTGCATGATTCACTGTCTGCTATGACAACTGCTGTGTGTGAAAGAAGTACCGTATTTGTTTTTTTAAATTGAAATCTCAATTTCCGTTATTTGACCGAAACCGAATTTTCGAGTCTATAGAGTACACACTTCGTCATTGATGTTCGAATGGTGCTTGTGGGAAAGCAAATATGTTTGTCCTGTCCTTTTAGTGACTTTCAGATATGTACAATTAAGTTGTGGAATGCGTTTTGAAAGTGTTATTCGAGTGGTGGTGGTCAGGAAAATGTGTAGCACAGCGAGCCCTTACAGCTAGAAATCCGGGGTGCTTGTGTATATTTCAGATACTAGTGGGCCCCGTACCCATGCATTAGTCGATCGTAAATTTGAATTATTTGAAATAATCCAAAAAAGCACTACACTCCTCTTGATAACTGCTTTGAACTGCTTTCTTGTCGCACATGTGCTTATTAAGTAATGACAAAAAGTATACTTACGTTATATAGCAATAGCTGCTTGTGTGCGTGTGAATAATATACATACTCAGTCCTTATTAGCGCAAACATTCACGTTTGATTTCGTGTGAAAAAAATCCATGTAGAAGTTTTATCGAACTCCCTTCTTGTTAGTGCATATTTTCATACCAATTTCGTCATTGGCCGTATCGAAATTTCTTTACGCTATCTCTTTTCGTGTTTGTTTTGGTTTGTGTTTGCCTTTACTTTTTGGCAAGTCGTAAATTAAAGCCAGGTGGAAGCATCAAAGCGAAGATGCCGTAAAATGATAAAAAAACGACTCTCAAGCGTGAACGTACCACGGACTGTTTTATTGTTCTGTACTGTACCCTCCTTTTTATTGGATGCCGTAATTACGTAAAGTTATCGTCCTAGCACAAAAGTAGCCTTCATTCATGGCATCTAAGTTTATTTGAGAGCACTAGGTTATTACGTAATTACAGTTATCTAAGAATAAAATTTATGATAAGGCAAAGCATCTTGGAACTGTGTTTTTACTCGGGGTCGCTGTTGTTGTTTATAATTTGGAAATGATCCAACAGTTGTGACTTAAGTTAGCTGTAAGTAAAATGTAATTTCTCCTCTTTAGACGAAGTCTGTGTTCTTCGTAAATTGATACTTTTTGGTTACGTTGAGTTGGAGATAGAGTGAAAATGGAATCAAATCCCTATTTGGGTAAGGGAGAAGTTGGCAGATTTCGAATATATGCTTGTACATGTTATGCCTGCGTTATTTCTAAAATCTTGATTGTAAAGTAGGCTACTCCGAGATATTTGATGGAAATCTCATTAGGACTGGAAGATCACATGTTTTTTACATTGTAAATTTCAAGAACTAGTGTTGTTTCAGCCTGAGCAAGGCTATCGGTGAAGAAAATGCACGATATCCTAGAAATTCTTCTTTATGATGTGACCAAATTATTTTACCGTAAGAATACTACTGCTATCGAAATTATTTAGTATTAATAGTGATTGGTATACTCTGTGAAACCTATTCATATCATTCAATAACTGTCACCAGATAGATAAATAATGACATTTTACAGATATATGTGTAAATTTGAATTGTGATAGAACTTTGCACTGGAATACTCCAAACCATTTCTTGGTACACCCATTATAATATCAGTCTGAAAATCTTGGCGCGTGACCAATGTTTGGCCTATGTATTTGACGTATTTTATATTTGGTGGAGTTTCTCTGTTAGCCTAAGAGCATTAGTGACATGAGGCCTGATGCCAAGTTATTATTATTGAATTGAATCGCTATCAGACGCAGACAGTCGCCAAGTGCGGAATGTTTACTTTAGGATTAGGTCGACGGGGTTTTGCATCTGGGAAAACGGTAGCGAGGTTAAAGACGACAGAGATGGTAGGTAGAAGAGTTCTCCGAATCCCTGCCGTAAACAAAGTTAAGTCTTTGCTAGGATTAGTCAAATCAGCTTACGATTACTTTAGCTTCGAAAGCGTTGCTTCAGGATTACGGAATTAATTGATTTACTGTTTCCAAACGTTGTAACAAAATTCAATTCAGGAAGGTTGTCCGAATTATCAGTAAATACGAAAATTCCAACGGTTGTTAAAAAAAGTAGTGAAGAAACATTTTACCGCAGTGCACATATCAGTTATATAATAATTTATTTTTGTAGAAATATACAGCCATGGTGCACGAGTTGAATTATTGCCAAATATATAGTATTAATGTAGAATAATGTATTAAATTTAGTTGATTCACAATTTTTTATTTACCCTAATGGACCCTAATGAGTCTTGCTCTTTTGGTGGAAGAATATTAATTTATTTTTAAGTGAATCTGTGTAGTATGGAAGTGGCCTGCTGTGATTTTAATTCATGTATTCCCTCATTTTGTCTAAGTTGTTCAAAAAATTGGAAAATAGAGGTCAGGCAATCCGACGGTCTCCTATATATACAGTTTAGTTGTGTTATCCGCGTACCATAATTAAAATCAGCACATTCATCAAATCGCACTCGGTATATAGGGCACTTACTGAGTTGTTGTTCTACGCAAGACAGCACTGTGAATAAGAAGCAGGAACTGTCGTTCTCAGCTCCTTGAATAGATGGGTATTTCACACCCCATTCGAGTCTGTCTTTTTCGCGTCCCTTCGTTTTTCTGGTTACCTGGTTCTTGTTGTTGCCGTAAACAAAACTAAAATCGTCACCCCCAATTACGGTTTCACGATTCCGAGTATAGACTAAAAATAATTAGGACACTGAATACTGGTGCAGGACGAAATGTTGATAAAACAGCGAAAAAATGATGATACGATGTCGCAAGTTCCCCACAAAAACAAAGACGCTTGTCACCAGAATATCTCGTTTCGAGACGCCCCGACAGGAAGGGCTCTAGAATGTGTATACGGTTCTGGGTTGCCAATTAATGTTAACGCCTGGTTTGTCAGCAAATTAAAATTTCCTACTTTGCACGTGTACGTGGTAATATACTGTAAAAATAGTTCTCTGTAACGCATACGCCAACGTCGAGAGTCGAAAGATAATGCCAGATGTTGGGAATTTCGTGGCGCAATTCGCAAGTCAGTTTATCTCATACCGCGGGGCTTTGGTAAGCCCAGGTTTTCGGTTTATTACTTCAGTTTGGGTTGAAATGGGTGCATATGGGTGGGGAAGTGGCTTGAGTGGTTGGAAACTTCTATCTTCACTTTTTCAAACTAGTAGTCATAGCAAGATTATCCAAATATATGTATTTTTCCATGTTTGAATACTGAATATATATATATATATATATATATATATATATATGTAGTGGTACTTCGTACTTTGGAAGCTGAATTCGGGATCATTTTGATTCGGAGTTCGAACGATGCTTTATACTTTATTCATAGTGTAAATAAACATCAGTGCTTATAATGCACGACCGTAAGTTTGTGATCTGCCGCGGGAATAACTAAAATTGAAACTTTGTTAACACCAGTGTGCATTTTATCAACGACCTCAAACTAACTGGCGCCAAATGGGCCCTTCGGCCGGGAAAAAAATCGTAAAGTAATTTTATTGAAAGGTACCCACCCTACTTTCATCCTTTCGATGTAGTAAGTAAGTACAATAGAAATCTTTATTAAACATAGATTACCTAGGAAGCGGCTTCTTTCTGGTTGCGTGCAATGGTTTGTTTTGATTTAATTGTCGACCAAGCGTTCATCCGAATGCGTGAATAGTATTTAATGTTGATCATTCCCGTTAAATTATGTTTTGAAAATTGATCTCAGGAAAGCGCCATTTTATTTATTTATCCGGGATCACTTTCGTCGATGAGCATTATCTCCATTCCTTGGTATTTTTATTATTCCACATCGAGCTAATTGACTTGAGTGACGGAATGCGATCTATTGATATGGGATCTTCTTGGACGAAATCTGTTTTCATTTTTGTTTCGTTAATGAACTATGCCGCAGGCTCTGTGGTATAAACCATCGTTTGCGTCTTTAGAGGAATATAATTAGCTGAAAAGGAGTATGTAGTTTTCTTTGCAAATTGCTTGTTAAAATGCCGCAGCGCCTTGTTATGTTTATCATGTCTATTTTGATACCACTTATTTTTTCAAAATATTTAGTACCATGGTACAGGCAGTCACTGAATTATGGCAATTTGTTTCAATAATTTTCAGATACCTGTATTATTCGATTACTAGTTTCAGTTCGTACTTCGACCTTATACTAGGGCATACTAGGGATTTGATTTCTGAATTTCCTATCAATAATAATATGAGGATATTCCTTTTTGACTCTTTGATATTGACTCTTTCCAGCTTGTATATAGAAGTACCGGGTGAGGGTTGGGAACTGGGGGTCAGAATTTCCTGCAGGTTACGAGATTTATCCTAGGGGACCCACAGTGATTTCGAGGGTCCCCGCAACCTTTTTTGTAAGGGAATCTTTGGTCGCATATGTGAATTGTATCTTTCGCTTTTGTTCATATGCCATAATCATGCTTGTCTTTTATATGACATTCAATTCTTCTACATTTTCAGGAATCAAATTTAAGTAATAAAACCAAGTGCGTATATTTCTGAAATGACGATTATATAACCGAAAGAAGACAAAGTGTATCTTCATCGAAGATTATCAATGCTATCGCTATCGTACTACACTCTGAACAAAAACTATGCGCAGCAGCAATCCTGTTTTGTTTGCCGTTACCTATCTGATGTTCAACGCTGTCGTGGCGGACGAAGGTAGGTTCAGATTCACTTTATCTATCTACGGTAGTAATGAGGTATAACCTTATAACTGCATATGCTTTCCGTTAGATGATGAGTGATTTTACTCTTACCCGTCTTGCCTTTTCATGCGCCTGCGTCTGTATAGCTGATAAGACTTCTCCTTGAATTTAGTATTAGTAGTTTATTATGGAAAGCCAATTTATGGCCGAAACCCATCTGTAGTTAAACCGTGTCCACTACTGAGAAAACCAGTGCTTATTACTCCATAGTCAGTGTCGGTGAAGGTGTCTGAACAGTGCTACGCGACATATTATTTTCGTTTCGAAATATCTATTGGAAATAACATGTTATGTGCTTTGACCCAAAGTCAATACACAAAACTTTCGTCTCCTACTCCACAATTCATGAATCCGTGATAAATTAATTTTATACTTCCGTTGTGACACTTTAAATTATTATTTAAAGAGGTGAAAAATATTGAGTAACATAAAATATATTTTTGATATACAGTAGAACCACATATAAATAAATATACGTGGTTGTAGCACACATTATTTGCCTTGGGCCACATGAAATTGAGAACATTGTTGATGTCTGAAGAAATGTGATGTGAAAACAATAATGTAGCGATGGTTGTAATCATGTGACAATTTGACAGAGCAAAAGGCAAACGTTGTGAATAATTCTAGTATTACAGTTTACATTTAACCAAAGTCGGTATCTTTTTACCGATTCTGTTTTTAGTAACCCAATAATTGTTCCGACTCTAACTCCACAGTCCTGAGTAGTACATCACAATAGTTTTTGGTAAAGAGCAGATTGGGTTATGAAATATTCATGAAAGAAATACCAGCAAGTAATTTATAAACTACACGGATCATGCAGGTGGTGTATTCGTTTTAGACGTATTCTTGAACATATCGTGTCATATTTTTTCGATATTTTGATGTATAATATAATATATCGAGGAATTCTGCGTTTCTTTTCTGGTAATTGGGTGTAATATAATATCTAGAATGATACCGATTTCCCGATATGGCTCACTGATCCAAAGTAGTTAGCGGGTAACGATTATAACCACGGTTCGTCAGACGTTCTTTTCTCATTTCATTCGTTCATTCGGCCATTTTGGATATGGAGATATATCTACTCCATGCTCTGGGATGTACCAATACAGATTTTAGAATCACAAGTTCTTATTTCAAACTGCATTGACGGTCCAAACTTATGGGAAAAATACATACAGAGTTCACGGGAGTATGAAGAGTTACCAAGTTTTTTTTTTTTTTAAGTTTTATATGAATTGTTACCAAGTTTTTAAAAAAAAGTTTTATATGAATTATTCGAAAAACGAGATTCCTAAAGGTCTGATAGAAACATTGTCGGTCGTAAGTGAGAGGAATAGATATATTTTGGCAGTAGTGATACATAATATCAAGGATTTCGGTTAAATTTAGACAATGTCGGAAATCCCATTGAACTTTTTGTGAAACTTCGTCAGCAGATTGTTGGGTAATCTGTGAAAATTTTTCTTTGAAAAGTATTCAAACAATTTATATGGACATTGTTCACAATATTATCAGCTTATTGTTTGTCCTAGAAGCCCAGGTGCTGCACTCGTTCACCTCCTTGATAGAGTTCCTTGATAATTATAAGTTTCTCGTATTCGTCTTTTACTTGCCGCAATCCTCCATACTAGACTTCGTTGTACCCATCATCAGTCCTGCAACCTATACTTAGTATGCTTGGGATTCTTTCCCCCTCTCGTTTCTCTGCTCGCCGTCATAGGCAAGTGGGGAAATGCTATAGTTCTACTTCCTCTACGGGTTATTTTTGTCATCATTATTGTCTTGCCAAACTGTTATCGTGAGAATTGATGTCTATGAGTCGTTTCGGTCCCTCGTGGACGAGTTCGCATGTGTACTCGATGCGAAAATTACTACCTTTGACAAAATTCCTGCCATTTGCTCAACGTGCGCGTTCCGTACCGGAATACATGCTTATATTTATTGCAGAACGCGGCTTTAAACAATATGGCAATTGCGTAAAACACATAACCGCGTACTTTGTTGTCATTTGAAAACATCTACAGCATATCGTAAAATTATGTGTATGATGTGATGTGGAAATTTTCAACGTTATACCGAAACTCTGCATAACTTAGATCAGAGATGAAGTTTTCCACAATATTGCTATTTATAATACTCTTCATCTTTTGACAGTGAGAACATCGGAATTCTCTGAAACAGAATTCGTCCTATTTTTCGTCAATGAGGATCAAATCGAAAGTATTTTGTAGGGTCATTCGTCAAATGCAATTAATTTATAGTTATTTTGCATGAACGAAGCATAGAAAATTAGGACTTGAAAGTGAAAACCTTGAATATCGTCGAAAGCTTTATTTAAAGCATTCTTTCCGCCGTTTAAGCCTTCTAAAAAATAAACTGAGCTGAGGAGGTCGACGGGTTAAAACACCATTCATATCTCCAATCAACCTTTGTGCCGCAAACATGAAATCACAATTTATATTATAGTTAATAATGATGTATACTCCGAGCGCAATCTGATATGCATTGTAATCACTTATCCTCGGGGTATTGATAAGCAATCTAGATTGGCGACACACTCTGTTTATCAAAGCTAATTTTAGAACTTGTTTCTTTTTTAATATTTTTTCAGACAATTATTGTCTGATCGCTTTGATGTATTTGGTTCAGCTGAGGGAGAAAAATAATTTCGACTTCGGCGAAATATGTATCAACTCTTCCCAAACCCCTTCGGGGATTGATTCGTGCAGCTAAGCTACTTATATGATTGAAATAGAAATATTTTCGTTTGATAATTATGGTTCTGTGGATTCGCTCTATTCTCCTCGCTGCATTCCGTATTAGGCTCCTGATACTGTGTTTGGATCGTAGTTATAATAAGTGGATATCCCGGTATTAACATTTAACCCCACTCGCAATGATACTGCGCCTCAGTGACGTAGACTTCCTCTTATTTTCGTCGCCATTTTGAGCAATACGCACAGAAAAGGCAAACTTTGGGTCTTCTCTTGCTTTTAAAAAGTTAAAAGCCAGAATAGGGTTTTAGCAACAAGAAATTGTACACCAAATGGATTTTTTTCCCAAATTTTCACCCCTGGTGATAACGCTATCAATATTCAAATTTTCATAATCTTCCTACAGACGGTCGAAACGGAACATTAGTTAATAGGGTGTTTGATGCCACTTGGGAGATTAAGGGATTCGACTTTCCTTTCGACTTGGGAGATTCGCTTTGACTTTCCTAACTAGAACGACTGTTCAATTAGCAATACACGTATATTTCCTATATGGTTTGTAGTCATGAATTTATCATTAAAATTTTTATTCAGGTTCCATCTTACGATTTAAGGAAGAGCCTCCGATTTCCCTGCTAGTGAACGTTGGAGAAAAAGCAAGGTTACGATGTAAGACCAACAGTGCACAGGAAGATATCACTTGGTTTTTCAATGATGTTCGACTGGGGTCGCCTGATGGTAATATAATTTTATTTCACGATAAAAATTCAGCTTCCTTTTTCTGCCAATCTTAATTTGGAAAAGCTTTACATGCTTTATACTCTCCTTACCTTACTTTCTTACATAAACAGTGGCTACGTTCTTATTTTCCTATATAATTTTACGTTACAGAAGACATGTATATGTTACAGTGTATATTCAATTTGTTACGGGATTTATAACTATTAACTGTTACTTCAATTCGTAAATAAATACAGCATAACTATTCTAAATAAGCGAAAAGATTAATGATAGTCGTTGTGAACGTATTCCTTTTTTTTTGTAACTACAATATTCCCTTCAACGTAGATTCATCAGATTCCCGTCGACAGAGGAGGAAGAGAAACAAGGAAGATCGTTTGTCTTCTTTTAAATTAATGACGAATCCAGATTTCGAAGACAAAGATTTTCATGAACACAATGCGTATACCAATATTCAAAGGCGAAAGGGTGCGTGACGTTTTTTAATGTACACGTACCAAATAATGTTTTACAACTACAGTACTGTATGAAAATATTTGTTATGCAGGAAAGCGGCGAAAACACAAAGGAAAGAGAGATAATATTAATTTGTTTTCGTCACTCAGAAGTGCGACTCGTTACGTTCGCGATTTAAGTTCTTCCACTCTGAACAGCAATAGGTATGCAACAAGTTATATGATTATACGGATATTCTATTATTGATATACAAACGATTCGTACATATACGAATATCGTATGGTAATCTTGCTTCAAGCAAAGGGTATGCCAAATTATAGTGCAGGCATTCGACAGCATGTAGCCCCATTACGTTAGTCCATCGGTCATAAGTCGATTTAAGTTTATGGCATATTCCTACACCAGGATTTCGTACATAAATATCTTCATCAGAATAAATTAGCTTGCATACATTGTGCTTCGATTTGGACGAGAGCTGAACATAACCTGGGTATTTTATGACATTTCCTAACCTTTTTTAACGTGAAAAAGAAAAGGTTCATTAGAAAAAATGATTACCTGGTCGGAAGTACGGACAATTGTAAGCCGACAGGTGCCTGTATTAAAAGTGGGCGTTCCATTGCAAATGTTCTTGAGTGTACGTCATAGGTAGCATAAAAACAAATTAATTCTTATCACATCCTATCTGTGATTTGTTTTGTTATGGGATATTAATTTACCTAGAGATACAATATATTGCTTTCTTTCAATGCAGGTTTGATTTCCAAGTTCGATCCGGTCGTCTGCTGATTCAAAATTTTACCTCTGACGCCGTGGGATGGTACTACTGTGTAGCAACTACGCCATCCGGTTCCATCAGGAGTAAATCGGTTCATCTACACTCGCCAAGTTCGTAACCTATCCCATTATTTTATTCCCAAAATAAGGATGCAGAAATTTATGGTTATTTTTTACAGCTCTGGGCAATTTCGAGTATGCTGGTCAGCCCGTGACAGCTCAGGTTGGTCAGTCAACGGTGATTCTTTGTGTCCTCCCTCCCAGCGAACCACCTGCTAAAGCTCTATGGAAAATCAACAACGAAACTTGGATAAACGAATCCTCCGGTAAGATGTTTTTCTCTGCTTTTCACGATTTTTATATGTAACAGTTTATTTATACCTATTCGATGATGTAAATTGTAGAACGCACTAGATAAACAAAGGAAACTGTCGCATGCCGCGGTAGAAATACTAGCCGTAGGATTTTGAGCATTAGTAAGGAAGTGTCGTTGTGAGAACTTGACTCGTAAGTTTCTCGTATAAAATACATTTAGCTTAGTTACAGAGGAAAAATAGAAGTTGGGCATGGTATTGTATGGTTTCAATCCCCAAAAGACAAAGACTTGTTTCAAAGCAATTCAATTTTTCAGTCTACGAGATAGACGTTATTTCACTGGCTCATTTGAGTATGCTAGGCGACAATAAATATTGAAGGGAACTTGAAAAACACAATTAAATAAAAACATTTTCGAGATTCCCTACGTTTTACCCGATTGTTATGTGAATGGTTGCATTTCAGTGCATGTTTTTCCATCGTGATAATCGGTTTCTACAAAGTCGACCCCTGAAGCGTGTTCGGGTTTCAAGGACTTGACATCTCGTTATTGAGATCTTCATCAAAGTATAAATTCATAATTTTTGTCCCACGGACGTCACCGGCAAGACTAATGTGTTTTTAATGGTCCCGAAAGAGCAACATTGTTGCCAGTGTTGTTTGGCATCGTGAATGTTAATAAGAAATCTCCTATCATTGAGTCAGCGAGGCGAAAGCCTAAAACAATAAATAGTGTTTCCAGAGAGATGTGTGCGCATTTGATGTTGTTCAATTGCTGTAATTTCAAGTTAGAAAACCTAAAACATAATTTTGTATAATGTGTAAAGTAAATGAGATTCTGCATATCTGTCAACAATGTAATAAATGCCGATCTTCCGGTCGGTACGTTGTTTCAAAGATTTGATTCCTAAACTAATCTGACATGAATAAATTTATGACAGCGGGCAATCTAGAGACTATACCTTGACTACCAGACTTGTACCTTGGAATATTTCTCAGTTCAATTGTAGATATGTAGTATTTGTACATTTTTTGAAACTATGTTCCACTAAGTTATGTATGTACTATGTGGTACTGTATATTATTATCATCAGTAAAAGCAACATACTGGGTACTTCCTTGGGTATCATTCTCTTTAAAAATATATCCCTTGAGGTATACTCATCGCTCATTCGTAATTGTATTTCGATTAAAGTCACCGCAATAGCAAATAGCACCTTGGCAAATTATTCCCATTGCATACCGTTGTGTATGTTTAATTGATTTCTATCTATGATTGGTTGCTTTTCTCCGTTGAAAAGATGCTATCTTTTGTATCATCGAAATAAATAGCCACCTTCGAGTCCGGAACAATGACAGAAAACCCATTAACTTACTTGTCACACAGTGAGACAAGGACGGTCTTTCGGTTTTTGGCAACAACGCCTCCTACCAAATAATCTTTCATCCTAGACTAGAACTGGCCGTATACTGTATCTCAGTCTGTCTAATGTACTCGTCTCCTCACATTATCCCTACGCCCTCGCTATCAAATTTCTTGGTTTCCGCATCGTTGACGAATTATCGGCGCAATTTGAGACAATCATTTTTATCAGTTTGGAGATTCTAATTCGACTGAATGTTTTACCTGTCTGCTCTTTGCAATGACGATCGCAAAACAATTGTTACTTTGACGGATCGGTTTTTTTTCATATGGAGTACGCTAACAAACTATGCATCGCGGTAATTGTCCTTGCCGATTTTGAATCACCTATATCCCCCTTCGTAATGGAGTTCACGTTTAGAGTATGTGGATATAACTTAAGGAATGTATCGTCTGCGTAGTCTGGCTTGAAATAGTTGGTATACTGAATAGTGTAGAGTTCACCAAACTCTTTTAGTATAAAGGACACATCGATTATTTTACACGTAAGAAAGGATGCAGGGCCGTAGTTTAGAAGCTCCTCGTGTAGTGTGATATGCACCAAAATTAGTGCCTTATACAAGTGATGGAAAAATCCAGGGCTGGATTATTATTCAAAATCTTATAACGTGTAAAATAAATTTGTTATCTAGAGATTTGTAAGGAAATAATTTGTCCGTGAATGAATAGCATGGTCTGGTGGATTAAAGTTTTATTTTGCCTTCTCGGAACCATAGTATCGAATCGTAACCTTGATCAGATCAATAGACCTAATTTGACAACCAACGTAGGCTTCATGTGTTTAAATTTTAGCTTCGTATAACCCGGTTTATACAATGGCGACGTAACGTAGTAAAAAAGGGCAGAAAACATAAATATCCAAACTACTTTTTCGAAGTATTCGAATCGCCCCATTAAATATAAGTTCCAAAATAGGAGTATGTTAGAAATGTTGTTAACAAATACAATGTTATAATGTATTCAAAGAGAATGTGACCTTATAATGCAGATAAAATCCCACTGACAAGTATCAATACAACCCAACCCGAAATGCATTAGCACCACCTGCGATGAAATCGGAACTAGGTTATGTCATGTATCGCCAAGGTTTAAAACTCAAATGAACTTGAAACGCTAGGAGCTATTTTGATCTGTGGTACCTTGATTACATCAGTTCAGAATAATATTTGTATTAAGTTTCGCTAATGTTTCTCCCACAACTGTCTTCGAAGGAATTTATCGGTCATTCGATCCCGTAAATCGTGTTCTGATATAATAACCACTAGAAGTTGAAACATTATTTTGAATAGACATCATATTGTAGTTTATCTCGATGCAAATATTTAGAAGATATGACGTGATTATTATTAACAAAATACTTCATTTTGATAAAGCTAAATTCTAAAATCTGAAGGATAAATGCTTGTAAAGTATTAAACAGTAAATTACTTCTAAAAATTGTATGAAAAATGTCAACTATTTCTATAATAGTACAAGTTATTATTAGAAGATCCACCACTTTCGTTTGTCTTTTATTAAGCAACGTATAGATCACATCCAAATGATAAATTAGTATGACCGGCTGCTATTCCCGTACTATGTAGCATGTCGTCATTGGATCCCGGCAATTCAAGTGGAACAGATCTCCATTTTGGTTAAAATAGTGTACAATAGACATGAATAATATGGATAAATAAGACGTTCCAGGCGCCAAACTGCCCTCCCTCGAATTTCCTAAGCTAACTAATCGTACGCCGTTTCAATTGCGTTCATACGCACCGAAATCCCACGGTATGTAAAGGGTTAGTATTTTTCACTCACTGCCCCTTGTGTGACTCCTGCTTGAGATATCACTTGTCCTGTAACTAGTTAGAAGTCATTATTCATTCGCAACTGGGCCAGTGACGTCCATTGTTGCTAGTCTGCTTGTATATACAGGTAAGGTAACATTAGATGTAAGGACATACACTAATTTCTGGATTTCATGTTATGTTATACAGTTTTCTACTGAGTAATTTTTTTGTAATTTGAAGTCGCCATTAATTACTAATTGTGCTGATCGTATCAGCTCGTAAGATCGTCTCAGAAGGAAGTAAATTTCAATTACAACCTCTCTCACCCTCATTACATTTCTTGCGCTCGTATTTTTTGAAAGTAAAATATGTGTACAATATATTGTATGCATTGTATGGGAAATAACGCACATGCGAAACCACACGTGGATTGCTCAATACTGATTTATTTACCGTACTTGAATTGGCATGTATATTCGCACTCAGTTAGTGTGGGGGTTATCCGAAACGCATCAATCGAAGTTCTACTGTATGTAGCAATGTTATTTAATTGTTTAATATATTGTGATATATCTATGTATAAATTACAATGATTACATTAAGTGAGATAACGATACGAATATCAAGTAATTTCAGTAATCTCGATAGTTCCCATTGCTTCCCAAATTAAGCGTTGAATATGACCGCTTTGTATTTCAATTTGTTTCCATGTCAGGTTTAACTATAAGGCTATTATCCGCCACCATTAAACGCGTATCGTTTATGATTGCTACCTGACTCCGATGGAACTCAATTTTCTTCACCACAAGTTGCTTTGACCTGAAATCACGAACCTATGCTGATAATTGAGCATAAAAAGCACCAAAAATGTACATCAACCATTATAATCTGAAGCCTGAAATTTGTATGTGATTTTATCTGTGTATTTGCGATATTTCCTAATCGTTTGTCGATTTGGTCTAGTAATTGCTCTTGTGGTCTACGCGTTTTTCAACCTTTGTGCAGTCGTTATGGGGTGAAATTCAAAACGGTTGTTAGACAGAGGGTGCACATTTTTGTCGCGTTATACCCCATTTCCACTCTCAAAACATGTCAAACGGTACCACCTGAAAGTTTATAACGCATAACCAGTAACTCGGTCACCGTGCTCTGAACTCAAACGTGAATGAATATTGTGAATTCTTTTGCAAGATTACATGTAGTACATGTACATGAAGTGCAACCACTGAGCTTTTTCATATCCATCTGTATTAAGTCATATTAAATTAAGAACCAGTTTTATTTGACCGCCATGGTTTGATCGACTGTCAACGAAAATATATAGCTAGTAGAGTGACATAGCTTTTCCTGGGTATGTCTTCCACCGAATGAGTGTATTCGTCTCTTCCAAAATGACAGAAATATTCAAGTAAGTTTTATTTTACCCACTTCATCATATATATTTATATGGCAATGCGGTATAATTAAATATTTTAATTAGAGTACTTTCGGCAGAATGCTGGAATTTAACTTGTGATAGTGTTATGCAGTCTGTTTCGAATCGCCCGATGCAAAAGGGGTGGGGAATAAATACATAGGGAAAAACTGTATATAGATCAATCCCATTTGTTTTATAATTACGTACTAAACTTTATCTTCAAGTTATCCTTTCCAAGGTTTTCCGCATTTCTATCTGCTAGCAGTTATGTAGTAAATCAGGTAATGCTAAACCAGTGTTACAACAACTAAATGAAAATGATCTATTCTTCCAATGATACTAATATACCCCAAACTATGATCATAATCGAGTACCTATTGAAGAGTGAGTAATTAAGAGGTTACCTTTCGGAAAAAATCCAACAGCACTTGAAACACAAGGAACTCCCATTGTAGTGTAACATGATTTATATCGTCAGGTTGACGCTTGAGTCTTCACAGCGCGAAATTGAATAACACGGTGTTGCCTATCTGGCCTTCATTATCTCGTTCTGAGATTTAGTGTAGTTTTAAGTTTTAATTCTCAGTTTGAAGCATGTAGCAGTGTAACAATTTTAAGTCAGTGTACCAACAGCACGTATTCACATCAACGTAGCTATCAACACTGCATCCATCGCTTATTATAACTTATGTACTAAAAGGGAACTTTTTTTGTAATAGGCGTTTCTTATCTGTTTTGCAGTGGTTTAATATTTCGCATTCCACACTTCTAAGGCGTCTTACTGTAGTTCTCTTATTGCACTGTCATTCAACGCTTGCTCATTACTGGAAATTTAATCCGTTCTCTGTGATTTTAGAAAATTGTCTTTATGCTGCATAGCTGTAGGAATGGATGTTTTTAGCGGTGATTTTTTCGAATTAAGGCAGTTTGTAAATTTTGGACAGGTTTTATTAATTAATAGAACCATGTACTGTATTCAGTCGTGTATGAGTGGCATTTTTGTACCGTAACTTCCAAAAAAATGATAGGTTCAAGTTAGCATGTAACCAAAGGTGTGCTAGCCATGGATACATTTGGGGAATGTCCGATTAGCTAGGACAACTTGGTAAAATAGTTCGCCAGGCTCGATAAAAAAAATCAAAATGTTTTTATTTTAAGTATTCTAATAGGATCTTAACCTTTAAAAGAGGGCTATCCAAAATAATGAAATGGGCCAAAATACCAATTTTCTTGGAATCAACCAGCATCATACAAAGATTAATTTTGACAACGAGAGAAACTGTTGCACACATATCTGCACACTAATATTTCTCAAGTCTTTCATAGATGTGTTTTGAGTTTGACACGGAATGTAGCTATGTGTGACCGTTTTTTGTTTCGAATGTACACAGTGAATAACAACAAAGAAAAGTTGACAGCTGTTCAATAATGAATCACGAGTATATCGATCCATCGATATAAACAAACAACAGTAATATATATTCACAACTCTCCTTTGTGAGGAATTTGTACTATCTTACATCAGAGTAGTTTATAAATGCAACAAACAAAACTGTTGGCAGGACATGGGGATGAGATTCCATCGCAATGGCTAATTACACGTTCGCATACTCGGTGATCCATAGCACAGAGTCCCTATAATCCGCCATAAACTCGCTGGCACGGTATGTACAGTTTTGGGAGTAGTGCATTATTGTAAAGTGAAGTGGTCATATTTAGAATCAGGGAGAATGTTGGGATAGATCGGGATAGCCTAAAGAAGGAAACCATGTAGTACAGCATATGTCACGTACTGTAATTATTCTTATGTATAGATTGATTCATAATATTGAATATGGTTTGAATGGTTGATTCAGTTTATATTATCGATGGTCAATCCTACACTAGTCCCTCAGCTGCCAAAATAAAAATTTAAGTAGATGCCTAAAAGAGCTTTCCCTTTATATCCTTTCCCCTGTACATGGTCGGATCGACAGGCTTGTCCTCCTGTAATAGAGATGGCAGATGGAAAGTTACGTTTGCAGAACAATATACCGTAATTGACTATAGATCTAGAAGTAGAAATATTGAAAAAATTTCTTCTGACTGAGGTAAGATTCGAACCCACAGGTTAGTAGGTCGCCGTGGCTGCCTTCAGTCCTTTCCCTTATGAGCTTATCTGGTAGTTTATTAACACTGTCTAGATATTCTTATTGTCTTGAAGTGAGTTTCTATCAAATTTTCAGTAATCTATTTGGAGGGACACGAAGGGCTTGTCGATTGGGAATAGAATTTCAGACAGAAATATCCTTCTATCAGTTTATACCGATAACAGATCTTGATCTTTTCAATGAATAGAATGGTAGAAGGAATTCTTGATAGTAGTAATATTAAATTTTTATCCTTTTTGCATGTTTTTATTGACAATACATTCGACCCCTGTAGGAGTGGTCGATCGTTGATGTTTACAGCGGACTCTGTCTTCGTTTGCAATGAACCCGACACTGCGGCTTCGCTTGATTTATTATTAATAATGTGTTCCCTCCTAAAATCATACGAAACGCTTTGTTGGTTGCGACTGGATTTATTGAAATAACAATAGCGGCAGCGCATCAGGATGCAAAACTAACTGAACGGAAGGGTGAGGGTGATGGGCAATCCGACCAAGGCATAAAATGACCATCGTTTAAAATCTACCCTGTTAAGTCCGACGCCTGTCTCCCGACAAGTGCAGTGTGACAACTTGAGCGTATTTGCGGACATGCAAGTCGCAACACTCGGATTTCTATAATCCGACGCTTGAACACTGCACATTCATCCAACCACGAACTAAATCCCAGGCTAATCCTCTTTTACATTAAGGTCTAGACTGATCCCAACATGTGTGCGCTATCCTACGCTGAGTGCGATTTCATCAAAGCAGATAAATTTTGTAGTGGTTGCCAAACTCATAAGCAAAGCAAACATGGATCACATTAGTTTAAAAATTCTCCTCGTTTATTACAGGGAGCTCATTTCCTCATTAGTCTCAATATGCTGCCGAGTTATTCTTGCATTGTCAACACATAACTTTACTAGCGCGATTACCTATTTGTCAGTTCAAACCTATCCCATTTTATAATAACAAAGCGAGCGTAAATTTTACAATCTTGTTTTAACCGGTAGGGGCGGGAGAGTGCCCAAGTAAGATTTCATATATTATTCGATGGTAACTTCAGTATTTGAAATTGAATTCAGATACTCTCACGCGTTATTCTCTTCGGTAAGATACCAACCCCACGCGCTGTATTAGTCACAAAGAGCCTTTATCAACCAAAGCTGCTTCAAACATTGTTTTATCCTTGTATAAACAAGTTGTAGTTGACGTGTGGCGGTAAAAGGCTAGACGTGAAGTCTGTGAAATATTAGCTCAAAAGTTAGCTTCGTTCGGGCCCTGAACCAATGCAGTGAAAGACCGCAGTAATTCTTTCTTGTTGCGTTATCGAAAAAGTACATTAGCATGAACTAATGCGATTGTTGACGCGAGTTTAAGCTCACCTTAACGATCGGGTCGTTTTTTCACCGATGCATGTCAAAGTACTCTCATGAGCATGTTTAGTCACATTTTGTCACGTTTACTTGTTTATGATACAGAGTACTGTAGTCTTTGCAATAAGCATGCCGAATAAGTATTTTCAATGGAAATACGCAAGTGTTGTCAATACGTTGAACGAGTCATAGAAAACACTTACGGAATGCAAAAGAATGATGGAGCAATTTGAATAAGACTAATTTCTGAAGCATCGTGATTGACATTCGTCTTCCTGAAGTCAATATTCAATATTTAGTAGAATAAATGATAGAAATAATAATGACCTTTGGCGTAGCCCTCGTCCTCCGTTAGAAGGTCCAATCCATGTAACTGACACGGCCCCCTGTAATTCGTGATCGAAACACACAACAGTAGCCCAGTTATGTTTGCATACTCTTCTGAACAGAAAGTTATGGAAATGCCTAAAAATTTAGATGGCTATTTTTATTTTTGTTTTGTTTTTATATATCCCTTTGAAATTGCGCACTTTCCATTACATGGCTGTATCGGTCAGTATTGCAACATAGCATTTCTTAATAGATGAAGATATCTTGCACCATAGGGTAATTATATTCGGTACCAAAGCCTGTACAAAGTAAACAAAATATCTTTGCAACGTTGGGCTGCTTCGCGTCAATTTTTATTCGTATCATTAGCTTTCTGCTGATGCAATGTGGTTTCACGCTGGAGACAATGGAATGATTGTTTGTTTTCTTTGAATAACCGTAGACAGAGACAATTTGATACTCCTTCTATCACCACTTTTAGTTACACCGCAACGCTGCGTTTTCAGGCAATTAGAAAATAAGTCACGTTTCAATGCTGGGGTCACAATTTAGTTATTCGTCTTATCGTTGTTGTACAAACACTTGCTGAACATTTTGAACACATTTTCGGGGAATGTATGTCATGATTACTGTCATACATCGACATGCATCACGGTTAATTACGGAATATTGCATAAAAATAATGAAATAATGGAGGTAACAAACTAAAATATTGAAAAATTTGAACCCTCGGAATATCTCGATCTTGACAAGTACGACGTTGTTTGATTGGATCAGGTTGTTTCGTGTAGACTAATCTAAACAAGGTTTCAGAAAATAAAGTTTTCCGGTAGATAGATATATTTGGTTTTTAACCGTCCCAGTTTTCGTCCTGTTGCCTGCTTTTGGTCCAAAACTTCGGTTTTCGTCGCAGGTCAACACAGGTACTATTCAAAGGCGTCACAAAAATATCAGTATGTGGCAGTCAAAGTCTCTGAAGATATTCCCTTTTTTGTGGTACTGTTGAGTTTTTTGTGTTACTTTTGTAATAAATGTTAGTTGAAAAAGTGATCACGCACTTTTAATCACTCCCTTTCTAGAATTAGAGAGTAAATCAAACTCGTTGTTTCTTGTGCGCTGTCCACTCCAAAGAAGTAAAAATGTTATATGCTTCTTCAAGGCTCCCAGAAGTGCATCATGCTAAAAAAAACGAAGAAATGAATAGAAAATTTCATATGGCAGCTTGTCAATTTAATTTTCTTACCTTATGGAAAAAAATAGATGAGCGCTCTCTATTAAGTTAAGTTCGTTCTGGTGTTCTTTGGTTCGTTTCTGATGTTGGGCCACACTTTTTTTTGTTTTGCCTTGTCATGCAGCCGACTACTTGCAATTACTGGTATCAGGAATCTCCAAATAATATCGCGATTTACTTCTAGGATCACATTTCGTAACCAGATAGCGTCTGACGTTGCGAGACAAGTGTTTATCACGCTCCTTATTGCAATGCGGGTCCAGAAACGGCGTGAAAATGGGCTCACCTGCGCTGGAGTGGTGTACTCCTTCATTTCAAGTGTATTATACATATTTGATTTCACCGTGGCCATTGCTGCTCAACTCGATTTGCAACCTAATTGTTGAATGTTCATGTTATTTTGTACCTTAGAAACATCGTCTGCTAAGAAATCTTTGTAGTGCTGTACTCGAAACAGGGCATTTGTTGTCTGAGGTATCGTAAAGTACTTGTTCCGTAAATCATTTTGTCTAAACGAGGTCACTTACGAGTATTATGAAAATTGTAGCACGAAAGAAGTATGGTATCGAATACATGTTGTTAGGCTTGGATTGTTAGTATACTTAACCTTAGCACTCTTGGGAAACTCGATACGCATTAAACGATGCACAAGGTCTGGCTAGTCCACATTTTTCCTTTGTCGCTATCTCTGCATGTAATGGCTATTTATTCCGCATAATGTTGAATGTGCGTTCTTCCCTCATTAGTTTAGTGCACAGTGGTAGCTAACTCGTTCTTCCTACGCTCTCATCAAATCTTGCGTTTCGTAGTTAACACCGTGTTCAACCCCAGTTATCGATTGATTGTTGACAAGGAATGAAAGAGTATGTTCGCTAGTCTATGCGACCTTCTCACACTGTAACACAACTATATAATGGAAAAGATTTAGGAAAAATATTATATACACTTATGTGCTGGAGTACTAATTGAAATATTGATATTCAATAAAATTAACTCTTGATCTTTTTCTTTCCAGCTTTTACAATACTCCATTCCGGGACGCTGCTGATCAATAATGTCTCTTCCCAAATGTCCGGATATCGATTTCTTTGCTATGCTCAAAATCCGATGTCTAAAGAAATGAAACCAGCCCTTTTGCCCACAGTATTGGCAGTATCCTCCCTTGGTAATTACTAAGCTTTTAATAAATATTTCCTTCTGTTATTGAATATGATTTTAAATGAAGATGATTCATTATTTTATAGGTGCTGGAAGCGGGCCTAAGGTTATATTCCCACGGACAGCCAATATAAGTATGAAAGCAACTGTTGGAGATAGTGCATCATTAGACTGTATAGCGAACGAAAATTCGGGTGACCCATCTG
Source organism: Halocynthia roretzi (assembly GCA_013436055.1). Lineage (NCBI taxonomy): Eukaryota > Metazoa > Chordata > Ascidiacea > Stolidobranchia > Pyuridae > Halocynthia > Halocynthia roretzi. The sequence continues at coordinate 9,041 of QRAM01000462.1, read as the reverse complement.
TTGTTTGGGATCGTGAAAACAGTCATTTGCCAGCATCTGCCACAGTTACTAAAAGTAAGTCTCCAGAAATGCACTACAAACATTGGGAAAGAAGGCCATGTGGGTAACATGAGGGTTAGAGCCTGCAGTGGGAGCCTGTGCTTTGGGGAAATAATCACAATAAGAAGATTATTAATGAAGGGAAACAAGAATACTTTTTTTGTTAAAGACCTTTCTGAAATGTCGGGGGAAGATATTAATAGAAGGGACTAAAAACATTTTTTCCAAATATCAATTTTGTATATACAGTATGTTCATTTTGATTTCTAACCTTTCTGAAAGGCCATTCCCCCATGATGAATTGTTTCTTATAAACTATGCTTTAGTTTTAGCCCGTTATATTTTTTTCTGGTTTTGTAACCATCTCATAATTGTTATCTCATTGCAGCTGGACTGGTTTTCGAGACTATCAGGCCATCTGACAGTGGAATATATCATTGCAATGTTCAAGGCAGCCTCATGAAAATAACATATCATCTCACAGTGCATGGTAATATATTGAATTTGTTTTAAATATCATTTATGATAAGTTGTTCTTTGAAGTCACTCCCATCCATATTTCATTTAAATAGTTTATTAAAATAGAATTCAATTATAAATTCTTTTCTTTCACAGAAAAATTAAAAGTCATGCCATTGTCAGCTGTATATGTTAAACTTGATGCCCAGAATCATACTGGAACAGTACTTGAATGTGGAACTTCAGCAGAATTGTCTATTTTGTGGAACTGGTGTCTGAATGGGGAAGAAATTAAAGATGCTAAAAGTATGTGAAATGCACTTTTCATGTGAAAATTGAGTAATTCTGAAATCACTAACCTGTTCATTGTTCAGGCAATCTTTTGAACATAAATTCTCATGGAAACATGTCCGGATTCTATCAATGTTTTGCAACTGCCGGGAAGGAAGTGGAATATACGACATTCCAAGTCAATGGTAATGCTTGATGTTCAATCATATATGAATAATTCTTTTATTTTGTTGTAATTATTCTAAATTTTCTTGTCCGGTTTCAGGGGGAGCTGAACCTGCAGAGAGTATACCAGAGAGCGATACAACAGATAATTATTTCAAAGTAGAATTAGATAAGGTAATTCACAACTCTGACTGGATTGATAGTATTATTTAACTGATAACAATATTAGGGGTTCCAAGGCATGTTGCATCATTATTAAAGTAGCTTGGAAGTATTTTTTGTAGTCTGCACTTCCAGACTGAAAATTTCCCGTATCCCGTATGGATCCTGTATGGATCTAATGTATCAGTAGTTGCCTATATGTAAATTTTCTAAAACATGTAATTCTCATTTGCATGCAGAGAGGCATCAAGCCACCCATCATAACTAGTCCAGCTCACACAAGCAACCATGATTCATTTGAATTATCATGGCATATTGATGAGAACACTGAAATACAGATGAAGCTTATCAGTATAAAGTATTGCAAGGTTTGTGAAATTAATTGGACTTTAACAGCCATTTATTTAATATTTCTTTCAATTTTGCCTGCATTTTTCCATTACTGTAGGATCCTCCTGATACTCAATGGGAAGTTGTGAACGTGCCTTCGTCTCTTGACATGGTAGTTCTGCATGGATTGGAACCAGCTTCCACATACAAGTTGGAAATGATCTCAGTCAGTCAGTCTGACACTCGTAGTATGCTTGCACTTTCAAGTTTTTCAACAGGCGAAAGTGAGTTGCAACAAGACATGAATGATAAGTTTAATTTCCAATTTCTTTATTATTCCAAATATATTATTTTTTTAGTACCCAAGTCCAATCCGCCACCTAACAGAGTAGAGCCAAGACCAGAAAAGACACCGAAACAAAATTATAGAGGTACGGAAATATGGTTTATTATCAGAGTCCCCAACTGCCCTCCTATGCCTACAATTGTAGCGTTTCGGAATAATATATTATTCACATACACTCCAGTAAATGGTGCTTATTACTACTACTTTGTCAGTATGAAGAGATTTTTGAAAAAATGCATTTACTCCTCTTCTTGTATGTAATATACCCGTATCAATACACAGGGTGGTTATACGAGAAGCCTTTTATATTAAAATACATTATATATATTAAAATAGTTGGATATAAATGTGTACTATTTCTTAGACCGTACAAGAATCCCTATGGCTCCATCGAAACCGACAGTTACTGAAATTTCAGCACATTCCATCTCGTTGATGTGGTATCCTCGAGGAAATGGGGGCTCACCAATAAAGTGGTATCGGGTGAGTGTTGTTGCTACTACATATATCCTCTATACATGCGATTTTTCTTTTACTAAGAAATTGTGTTTGATCTATGCAGGTGCAAAGTCGAAAAATTGGAAGTAACGAAGAATGGAAAACGATCGCTGACAATTTGCCCATAGCTAATTTTCCACCCTATGAAATAACTAGTCTTCCAAGAGGTAATAGTATAAAAACAGTTTTATTGATGACTTGATTGACTAGCATTGAATAGCATATATTGCCGTGATGCTAATGTAAGACAAATCAATGACTACTCTTAAGAAAACATAATTAGACAACAGTGTATCATGATGATTAACAAGCAATTTTAGCGAATCTCACCATTTTTTATAGGATCATCATTCAAGTTCCGTGTTTTTGCTGTGAATTCCAAAGGAGATTCCCGCGCCTCTTCCCCTTCCTCGCCCTATCCATCGAAATCTCCTGTGAAAAAGCCGATTCCATCTGATCCTCCATTCATCATGGATACAAAAATACAGGGTGACACCAGCATAGTGTTAAAATGGAGGGTAGGTTTTTTTATGTGCACATGCATAATTTAGTGTCACCAGATTTAACATACCGACAAAGAAACAAGTTGCAAAAACCACATTTTTTATTACTACAGTATGACTTCCCTGTTTCTGCTCTTATCGGGTACAGAGTGTTTTATCGTTCATCGGACAGTGATGATGAACAAGATTATATTAATGAAGAAGTTAGAGATCCAACTGCTACCTCTTATGTCATACATCATTTAAGGCCTGAAATGCAGTATGACATAAAGATACAGGTAAATATTATATCTTCTTCCTTTGCATTACTCTGCTGTTGGGTTTTAAATATTTGAGGCAAGTCTAATGAGAACAATGATGATAATAATCAATCCCTAGGTTTTAAGTTAAAATTTAATCAGTGTTAAAAAAATTTGACTTTCCTCATCTAAAGGTATGTTGTAACATAGATGGAGAAAAACACCTAAAGTTTATATGTGTTTCATTGGTATTCATGATACAATAATAATTTGATAGAATTAGTTGAACAAGCATGATCTTATAGAATCTTTCAAATTGAAATCGAAAAATTATTTTTATGAAAACTGTTGAATCTGATTGATACCAAACTGAAGGAATTACCAGATTTCATATTTTTTTTGGCGGAATTAATCTCCTCCAATTTTATAAACATGTTCAACCTTGATGCATGGCAGATCACTTTGTTTACAATATTTCGAAGTCTGTAATTTATTGTAATTATTACTAGCGTTAGTACAAATTTCTAAATATTTACAAAAAATTTATCGGAGTTATGTGTTTTAAGTCATGATATAAATATCGTTTAAGGTCAAAAGGTTATTCGGAACCTCACCACTCTGTGCTCAGACATAAAACAAAGGACAGATTCCATACATACCATATTCATAGCATTCTAGAATGTCGATGTATTAAGTTTAGAACATTTTTTTTTCCGAAATTTTTGAAGCAAATAACTACCATATGCCCGCAAGCTGCAATCCATCCTTACCAATCTCATATGGAAAAAAATTAGTACTGTTTAACGAGTATAATTTTGAAGAGAAATTTGAACCAGGATTCAATTCTTTTTCTCTGTGATTTCCAGGCATTCAACAGTGAATATCGATCCAAGTTTTCAAATGTCGTGATCATCGAAATGCCCAAAGCTGGTGAAGGATATCACCCACCTATCAGACCAAAACCAGATGAGCCACAAGGTATAAGTACTAAAGGTGTTTCATCCTGAAAGTATACTAGATCCTGCAGCAGACCGCTGCTTGATATATTCTCTCTTCGCAAAGCCCTCTAGGCCGAATCTCAGGCTAAATGATTTTTTTGAGATTTATTTTGTGTTCATGCAAATTTTCAAACCGCTTAGCCAAGAACCTAGGGGTTATGCGCACCTGAACATACATACATGCACAAACATAGTTTCTTCTTTATTTGAATGATTTGAGTCCATTAAAACTATATGGGAGACTAATAGCTAATTTTCCACCCTATGAAATAACTAGTCTTTCAAGAGGTAATAGTATAAAAACAGTCTTATTGATGACTTGATTGACTAGCATTGAATAGCATATATTAAACTATATGGGAGACTAAGACAATTGTAGTCATTCTTCTGATGATTATAATTGATTTGAGTTGTGTCTTCATAAGTTACATCTATTGTCAATTGATGAAATCCTATTATTTAGATTTTATACAATGTTTAAGTCTGATATGCATTTCGTTGTTATTTCAGTCTACATCCCTGGTGATGACCACAATGAACCCGCAAGAGAAAAAGCATACCACAGAAGCACAATGTTTCTGATCAGTGGTGGTGTGATTGCATTCATTTTAATCATCCTGGTTATTTCTGTGTTCTTCTATTGGAGAAAAAGAAACAGCCTCAGCGCACAATCGACCCCAGACCTCAAACTGAAGAAAATAGATTCAAACAAGTAAATGAATGATTTCGATTTCTTTTACCTACTAGCTGGGAAGTTTGGTTATTCATTATGTGAAATTGTTCTTGAAATTTTTAAATTTATTCCATTATTATAATGATTAGGTCTAGTCATTCATAATTAACCCACATTAGATACGTGATGTATAAAAGATGTGGAATGCCTTATAATTACACCAGTCCCTCGTTATATGCAAGGGATGCATTCCGAGATTATTGTCCATTAAATTCTACTCCCTATAAGATAACTTCCCAGTGTGAATTCTCATAGTGTTAATAGGTATAAAATATGGATGCATTCTGACTCTGAAAACAACTCATATTATAGCTACTATTTCATACCAAAAAGACGCAAATACATTACCACAAGGCATTATGAATATTATAATGCTACTATTCTTCATAATTAGTATAATGAAAGGTATAATAATAATTATCATCACCAAGAGTGGGAGGTATGTTGGCCCTGGGGACGAGTAGTTGCGCAGGGTTACATGGATGAGGTTGAAGGTAGTCAGGGATATCAAACACAGCGAGTATTTTTGTAGTAATTTTCTTTTACTGGCCTTTGTTAATGACATTATTCTATGTAAATTAATATTGTTTGTTACACAGGTACTCAGCAGGCAAGGCCGCTAATTCTCCAAAAATAAATAATAGTATGGACAGCGTGCCACCGAATAACTCCTCAAATGGTCACACTCCAAATCAGTATAACCAATCTCCTCATGACACAAGATGTACATGTTCTCGTCACCACAGCAATCATTCCAGTCTTGGTCGAGACGGCGGAGATTTTTCCCAGTATACTGCTCTGCCATATAGGCCTGACCCGGCACATAGAATATATGGAGATAACCAAGAGCTGGGACGGCTCAATTGGGAACCTGGTTTTACGAACATACAAGTGAATCCTTTACACATGTATATGGATCACAGGTATCCATATTATCCACCTGGGTTAGGGGGCTTACCAATAAGATGGGTGCGAGGTGCTAATGGAGAATTCTGCCACATTGTTCCGGTGGACACTCGTAAAATGGGTGGGACTGATGGAGGTACAGAACTGTGTGGCGGATACCCGGGAAGTAGTGGTGCTATGGTCATGCGAACTTATGATGGCAATGTCGGGTATTATGATGAAACTGTTCACAGACCTGATCATGGTTACCATAGCAACGACGACATGACAAAATCGAAAGACGATGCGAATAATGACAAATCGACCAAAGTCAGTACATTGACTTCACCTAATTTACCATCCAGCGATGGCGATAGCAACAGTGAAGGTATAGCTACTTCAGGTGTCTTGACACACAGTGATACAATTAGCAGTCGAACTCCTTCGAGTCTTTCTCCGGAAGAAGGCTTAAAAATAGAGACTGAAGATACTGCTTGTGGCAGTTCGAAACAATCAACTCACAGTACAAGTAATTCGCAGTACGATGACATGAGGTGTCAAGATTTAGAAATCACAGACGAAATACCTTTGTGCTCTCAAAGTTTATCTCATGAAAAAATAAATGAGAACTGTGATAGTATAGATGAAAATACAAATTTTATTAAGTCCTCTGAAAACATGACAGAACGGCAAACTAAAGAAACAATCATTTCATAACTATTATCAACACTTAGCAGTTATATTTGCGTTTGACTTTAAGGCTTGCCAACAATCTCACTCCTTTTTTTTAGCATAGGAATGAGTGGTATCTATATCAGTTCAGTTCTATATCAGTCAGTGTCTCTCAACCTCTTTTTTTCAGCAAACTATCACATTTTGCAAGTTTCTTTGTGGGAAATCAAGTATCATGTGATAATAATTTTTCTCATGTGACTGGGGTCATTAGTGTATTTCTGGGCAACTCTTACTTAGATATATTATATTCGTTCCAACATTTCTTAGAATATTAGATGCCCCCATTATAGGATGCAACATATTCATTCTGGGATAAGGAAGGTTCAGTTGGACCCAGCAAATCGAAGAAAATGTGTATATGTCTGTGCATATAATCATGAAATGACCCTGAAATCTACCATATTCCAAAAATGTTTGACTTTAGCATACCCCTAGTTTCCTAAAACATTCCCACCTCTGTATGCATTGTTACATGGCTTATGAAGGACATCGAACTGTTATTTCATATTCATTTATGTCATCAACGCAGTCAAACTAAGAATAAGAAGTAAACAACCTTCTAATGTCCTGATTGTTAAAATAAATCTTCCGTCTTTTGATTTATAGAACATATGGTCAGTTTTAGTAATTCTAGTTTTAGCCAATCCAACCAAAATCACTTACACACCACAATCACAATACTCAAGTCAGCCATACTCAATAAAATATGCCTTCATTTTTTTCGCAGAATATCAGAAAGGTGTAATGCAAATGACGATTCCTCCTAAAGTATTTGGGTGGTGGAAATCCTTTTTAATTTATTGTAATTGTTTTTTAGCTTTTTCAGCATTTATGCTGCATACCAACCGTTACTTATTTTATTTCTGTACCTCTAATTATTTCTTTTTTGTTTTACTCTTTTTTAAATATATAATATAGTTGATATAATGTCTCTATGTGCATGGAGGTGCTGCTGTATGTTACGAGTAGTGTAATAGAGAAATTGCATAAATTCGTAAAAAAGGTAAATTTTTTGAAAAAAACGACAGGATATATAGCCTTGCAGAAAAGTAAAAAATGGCATATTTTTCAACTTGTTTTTATTCGCGCTTATTTTGCGTTATTTTGATTGCAGAATGCGTTAAAACGTATTATATGCGATTTCGCCTTAAAAAACACTATTTTGAGCAAAAATTAAAATCGATAAAAAGGTCGACAGCAATCATT
>QRAM01000461.1:0-72162 GCA_013436055.1 Halocynthia roretzi | reverse complement strand
GTATAATTATTGTCAGGAACAACATTAGGAATTCTATCATCTAGATGGGCCATCCATGATGTCAGAGAAGATCTCTCGTCGTTGTCAAAAGCAGGATGAATTAGCGAATATGAAAGCAGTTGCCTTGACTACATACAAAAAAGATTACAATAATAAGTTTAATAGAACAATTATAGAATATTAGCGTTATATAAACCAAACAGATAAAATTGTAAGTGTTTTCCTAACGTACCTCTTGCAAAAATTCCGATCTCTCTACAGCAAAGGCGAGGACTTTTGGAAGCAGATTGAGGTATTGAGATTTAGCTAGCTCGTTCCCGGGTCTCAAAAGGGGAAGATGACTTAGCAATATGTTGATCACTTGCTCCAGGTTTGGTTCATGAAGAAGTTGTCCAATATATCCTATCAAGGAACAGTAGATTATGAAACTACCCATGGATAAAACAACTGCTAACGATGAGTGGAGTGACAATACCTGAATCATTTGCTTCTTGATCCACAGGCACAAGTTCATGACAGTCTTTCAGTCCGTGCTCCAGAGAACGAGCTAAAAATTTAGCCTGACGCTTTTTTACTCGTTTGAGGAGTGAAAATAGCGCCACCGTTTGTTCACATTCATTCCAATTCTTAAACCAAGTTGAAAGAATGCTCACCTGGAAAGAAAACCTCATTTTAGTGGTAAAAAATTGAGTTGTAATAAATTACAGTGTAAGAATATGAGGTTAAACCAATCATCTTTTCAGAATTGTGTTACCTGGTCACTGAAAAGCATACTACACGTTTTGTAGTCAATCTAGGAAAATCCCATCTGTAGATAATCCAAAATTATAATCACATCAAGTGGGTAGATTTCATGTCATGGTACAGTCTGCTATTACACTTGATAATAATTAGATTAGGTATGGCGGAATCTGAAGAAGATTTAAGAAAATGTTGTTGAATTAAGTAAAGAAATGGATAAAATTCAACCCTATCCTCTTCCCCAGATTAGTTGGTTCTAGTGTAGTAGCTTGTTCTCTCTAAAAACCCAGCTATGTTTTAGTAGGTTAGAGCGGTGTTTTTCAACCAGCGTTCCGCGGAAGATCGTCAGCTGTTCTGCAAGATATTCCTGGGACGGGTGCGTTTCCCAGTTAAGGTGATTTTTGTTTGCTCAAATTTCGTTTGGTGTACCGCAAGATTTTTTCAATACGAAAATTGTTCCGTGGTTTGAAAAAGGTTGAAAAACACTGGGNTATGATGGTGAAGGAATTTTTATTGTTTCTCATTTTCATTTCGAATAACTGGACAATAAACCCAATTATAAAACCATTAGTTAAGACAAATTACAACATATATCCATCCTGCCTATGCAAACTATGGCAGCACCTGGATGGATTATCTGCAATTCTGCAATAGTCTGTAGTTAAATTGAATCTTTCACTTCAGATAGTAATTGAAAATTCCCTATAACTTATGACCATGATTGCTCCACCATTTTCGGCTACTCTTATGACTCCATGCTATTAAATAAAGCTATGATCCTTCAAAATATATAAAATTCACAAAGATTCATGTAAAGTACTGCAAGATTTAGTATAATGTTCAGAAGTTTCCTAATGTGTGATTGCACAGTAACAATTAGGTCTTGTTGGAAAATATATGTCAGATATGGTAACATGTTGGCACTACTTGCTATTAATGACTCTGATTTGTTCTAATGTTACTTCTTATTTTTGTCTTATGCAGTGACAATGTTATTTTCGGTGTTAGGATAAGAGGGATCTTTGGCACAAGTAGGATTTCTGCTTGTCCCAATAATTTTAGCACTTTAGGAAAATTGTATAACTACTTTTCTAGGTTGTAGTTGAGGGAAGATACCTCTGAATGTAATGTGATATTTAATTTGTTGAAAAATGGGTCATTTATGTTTCATTACCAGAGATTGTGTGTGTTTTTGTCACCACTTCCTGTATTGTCCATTGTGTACAAAATATTTTACTGCAACTAATTGGTTCATTAAAATTCTTTCTGTGCTCATTAATAAATTATCTTCGTTTATTAGATGAATCTCAAAATGTGAACGACGTTAATGACAATAGCTTGTGGAAGGAGAGTCAGCCTCAGCCAAGGCAAGAAGGTGGGCATGATAATAATTATGGATCAATGACTAAAGTTGAGATTTCCAATCACCATTTGGTTTCCCCATTTTAGGCAACAAATTAATGTTATTGTTGATATATTATGGATACTGACATAGTAATGTGCCATTGATATCCTAAGAGATGGACTAAAATATCCACTAACTAACTACTACTGGTTGTATAGTATAACCCATCTTCGTGTTATCATGTAGGTACAAACAATACAGCTCAGCATCATGACTGGAAACAGGAAGCTATCCATCCAGCAGATATCAATTCCAATTCCCTTGCTCCAGCTCCTCCTGCTTCAGGTAGAGGCGATGCAGATAAAACATCCTCTCTGCCACATGATACTCCAAGCCCAGTTCAGAAAGCTCTGCTAGAAGATTCCAATGGAACTGCAGAATATGGTTGGTCCTCAAGTTCAATTCCTTACTTGTAATATAAAGAGGTTGAAGAACTTTGACATTGGACATGTCAGTTTTTAAAGCACTATGTCAAGCACTGTAGGCGTGATTGTGTGACTTTCATCAATACACACATACAATTTCCCTGCTGTTAGTTAGATAAAATGTAACTACATATTCTAATATACACAGATTTCAATCCCTGGTTAAAATCACTCCGTCTTCACAAGTACAAAGACCTCTTTGCAAGCATGTCTTATGAAGAAATGATGCAACTAAAGGAAGATGAACTTGAGAAAAAGGTTTCAGATATAAATAGATATATACAGGGTGTCTACAAAGTCACTATAGACACTGATCTCTTTTTTTTCTGATTTTTGTCCTCGGCAAACTTGACCTTAATCAAAGTCTTCGAGAATTCTTTTGGTGTTCAAGCTTTTACTGGATCCCTATTATTATAGTGACGACACTAACATTAGAACAGAGGTGCAAAATCACAAGCTGGCAGAAGTTTCTTCAATCACCAACTGAATCTGCGCTGCGATAATGTTAGTGGTGTCATTCTAATAACAGGGATCTAGTTAAAGCTCTTTAATGCCAAGTGCCTTTTGATATCTGCCAAAGTTATCTAAGAGTGGATGAAAATATGAAAAGAAAGATAGACATCAATGTGTATGCAGACTTTTGAGACAACTTGGATTTGTTTTATAAGTACTGTTATTTTTTTACTAGTATTAAAATATTTCTAATGTCCTTTGTGTGATTTCATTTGACCAAAATAACCCTTACTTACCTTTGCTTTTATTTATTTGTAGGCTGTTACCAAAGGCGCAAGAGATAAAATTTTACTCAACGTTAAAAGACTTCATGAAAGATTTGAGAAGTTGCTATCATTGGAAAAGGTATTATTACTGTTATATGAATTTATTTGAAATACCAACTTATGGGAAAAAGGTTCTCTTCTAGCCTATTTTATTGTATGCATTGTAGGAAATTCCAGGTGGAGGATCTCTGCGTAATGCTCTGAGTGAAATGAAGAACATGATCTACACACCTTTAAAAAGATTCGAACCTGTACCGGGCCCTCAAGCCTCAACACCAAATCCTGCTCCCGGACCTGTGTCTGCGGCAAAGGAAATTCAGAAAGGAGACATTCCTGGACAGTTTACAAAGGTCATGGGAAAAGGTGACAGTTATAAATGATGGTGATAAATTTGAATATATATACAAGGATTGAGAAAAATTCACTTGCTGGTTTTTTCTTTCAGTGAAGAAGTTGATTACTCACTATAGCTTTTCTCTTAATCAGATTGTAATTTTTTTATTTCCTAATGAGAGCTTTTTTATAGGGAATTTTAAATAACTAAATCTAATCTCTGGTCCACTTTTTAGCATGCACACAAATTCTGATCTCGAAGCCGGATAAAGACAACATTACTACCTATATGCACTTGCTTGAAAAATGTATACAACATCCAGTAAGTTTAGCTAAAAAATTCTGTATATCGTATTATACATCATGACATATGAATAAATTCTGTGAAAACCCATGCAGTACTGATTTTCGGAAGAGGTTTCTTTTCTGTTCCTTGTAACACCTGATTTTGTATTAATAACGGCTTCTTATGGAGCGAGCTTTACTTTGTTGAGCTTATTATAATTTATACATGTCTTCCTAGGCTTTTACCGCGGTGCAGAAAAAGAGACTGCTGAGCTGGAAATCTCAAATAAACAAAATGTACAAGTCTCTGCCAAGAACACAGCAGATCTCATCATCACCGAGGTGGGGGAAGCTCCTGCATAATTTATAATTAATTTAATTCTGTCTGGAAATTGTATTCTTCTTATAATTGTATGATTGTATTAGTCTTAAAATATCAGTAAATTCAGACATGAATGGTGATATTTACACGGATGAAAAATTTATTTCAATTTTAGAAATCCGCTTGGATCCATTTATCCAGGAAGGCGTTTACCCAGCAGGGGACTGCAATCTTTCGGAGGCAGATTGACGAGTCCCGTTGCATCTCCACCTCTGCGATCCTCCAACCCTCTATCCATGTTCTCTCCGCAAGTTCCAAATGTAAGTCTTTATTTCTCGGAAAATATCTTTTCATCTTTACGTGTGGCTCGACTATAATAATTTTGTTGATTATATCACATTACCGAATTTTCATTTCATACACATATTTATTTCATACTAGATGAGCTGGTTCGGTAGCGGGGGTATCGGTAACTCGCACACCCAACCCCTGGCTCATACGGCCCAACCGTCCATCGAAGTCACTCGAAAAACAGCTTCTTTAGACCCCAAATTTGTTCGGCAGTGAGTTGATCTATTGGTCTTACTGGCATATAACGCTTATTTCTGTTATATATAATCATATTTCTTTGCCAATTTATTTTCCAGCTTGGGTTACCCTGGAATGCAAGCCGAAGGTGGTAGGGATATCCCTTCACATCTGGATCCTGATATTAACAACCGTTTAGATTCGCTGTGCCTTAGTGTTGCTGAGCATGCCTTATCAGGTTAGTTCTGGAGTCTTGTGTCCCTAACATACATGATATCAAATAATTCAAGTCCTAAGGTAATATGATTTTCATCTATCCATATATTTTTCAGATGCCGATCGTCTGTCCACGCTGTGAGTACATGACCATGAAACAAATTCGATCCAACAAATTGATCTTATCAGAACTTTATAGTTAACACTCTTTGACCTTCTGACCTACAAAACAATACTATATTTAGTAATTACTGTTGGTCATTGAAAACCAGTCAACTAATTATACCATTGAATGACTTTATAGCACTATAATGTGGTACCATACACCCGCTGCTCATTTCCTGCCCTCTCGCGGTTTCTCCCTACCTTGCAGTGCGACAAACTTTTTTTTTATCCGAAATGAGTTCGGTCATTGCAAATCATCACATGTATATAATTTTCTAACGAAATCACAAATCCTTATTTTTGAGACTTCTGTATAAATCTATAGCTGTTATATTACATGTAGTTATATTTTTCCCAACGGTACCTTTTTCTCAACCAGAGATAAGTACGAGCTTATTATTATTACTTTTATTGTGTCGCTCATATGGTAGTATTGTACTAATTTGCCTTAACGCTTCTAACCTTGCTACTAAATTTTTGTATTTTATTTCATATGACTCCTTGTAATCGTGTAGTTACAGTACGAGCAAAATTTGGAATGGTAGTTTGACCATTGTCAGTGGATATGGTAACAGCCCAGTCTCAGCAAATTTCCTTATGTCCTTATTAAAATTGGTTTTTAATCTTTCGTAGCAGCCTCGTGTATAAATACAGTATTAACTTGTGTGGATGGGAATAGTGATATCATAACTGACAGAGTATTAAATGTTCATATGACAAAAAATTATATCACTCTTGTATGTTGCAAGAGTCCTAGAATCATAAATATCATAGATCGTACTCCAATTCTTTTCCTAATATCTGTGATGTTGTTACAAGTCTGATATGCTTTCTACATCTGCCAGTTTTTAAAGGTACAGAATACCTTCACTCAAACTTTCAGGCTTTGAAATCCTTCTGTGTAATCTTAAGACCACTACATTAGACAGTCCTAGAATAGTAATAATATTTTACATTCACTTGTTTCAATATCATGTATCTCACCATAGAGAATCAGGGTATAACAAAGCGGTATTACAACATCCTATCACAATCACTCTTGAGGAAATCACATGGCAATTCCATTGTAGCAATTTCCCTGTGTTAATACGCCATTTCAAATGTATATATCTATGAAAAAAATCTATCTACGTCTCGTCTTTGGAGACCTGGCCTTGAACCTTGCAATTACCATCGAAATCTATTTTGTATAAGCTTGCTGGCCAAAGTCTTCTGTTTTGTTATTTTATTTTTCCCATTTTTTAAAAATCTCTCGGAGAGACAAGGATTTTGCTTTAGCCTGTACCCTGCTTTAACTTTTTCCTACTGCTTCAATTCTTCGACTTAGCATAGCTATTTGATAATAAAGTAACCTAACTCGCTCGACAATTTGTCAGCAATGCTTTTTTTAACATTGTACTTACAGTATTATGTTGAATTTTTAAACTGCTGTAGGTTTGTTTAGTCAAGGAAGTTTAAGAAGCCTATGGCGCCAGGAGCGTACGATTCTTCAAGTTCCTTTATTAACAACCTATGATCAACATGACTCTTTAATCGCACTTTCCAAAATATCTACAGTTCATTACAGTATTTGTTAGCATTTACAGAATATTTAGTTCTGGGGAATTGATTTCTGCTGTGATTTGCTTGCTTTCAAAAAGGCCTTTATCAAGCATGTCATGTCCAGTTTTTGCATGTAATTATGTCTTTGGTCAAAACCTTCTCAAAATGAAATATATTGAGGAACTCTTCTCACTATTAATTGTAGTCCCGAAATTTAACCTGTTATACATTTGAATTCGTGCCCCTTCTACTTTGAAATTGAAAATTTTACGTGTAAGGTATGGGCTGGTATCCTTCCTTATCTTTGCATGCTTTATCTTTGAAATGAACTAATCCTAATCTAATAAACGATATTTATTAACAATGTCTTGATTGTTTTTAACATATTTAGGAACTTGGTCGTATCAAAATACTTCAAATCATTTCCTTTTCAAGTCAAACTTATTTTAACTATACGGAGTACACATGTTCACTGATTGGTTGTAAGATATTTGATCTACATCAACTAATGATAGCATTGGTCTTCTGGTCAAAAATGCCATCATGGGAGTGAAAATATGGAAAATTGAGGTTAACTAACAGTTGGGTCTACTTCTTAGAATATGTTCCCGTAACAATGAAAGGATTTATACGTTAATTGCATTACAAATATACTGTACAGACTGTTTGACATGGTAAAATGCCAGACTGTCTTGTTTGGAGGTAGGGGCGGCGGTGTTTGTTGCCAAAACAACACTTGAGCGTGCTCAGGTAAGCAATTGCTGAAAGAACGCCATTCAGTTGGTTTAAATGAGGCTATGAGTGTTTACAATCACATGTTTCGGACAATAAAAACGACGCGTTGTCGAGTTCGTCAATAATATAGTTTCAGATGTCATTACATTACACAAGCACGGAAACCATTCTCATTATGAATTGAGGTCATGACCCCAAACGAATGTTTGGTGGCAAAGTCGGTACAATACGAGAAAACAATACAAAGTACGTATAAACTGGCAGTGATTTGAAATATTGCACCCTTCACTTGTATGTATCATAATAGTCTTATAGGGTGCATTTCTAAAGATCAAATGAAATATCAGCATCGCTTGCATGCTTTACAGTTTAGGGGTTGTGGGCTTTTAATGTATAGATAACTGATAAGATAACCTCACAGATTAGGTGTAAATTGGTATGTATCTGTAGGTAAAATTTTGTTGTTATATTTGTATGTTTAGTTATGGTCGTTAGGGTTCTTAACGTAAAATAAAATCAGTGTTAATCCGTTTGCCGCACTATAATGGGATAATTAGATGATCGAGATATGTTCTTAATGATGTTCATATGGCAAAATCACATAAAGTAAAAAAAGGTGAGTTTATTATCTACAAATCCTGCAGGGATCTTGACGATACCTTTTGTTAGTTAGCTCTAAATCGTGTATCAGGTAGTAAAGCTCGAGCTAAGACAAGCCTTCCACCCGTGAAAGAATCTTATATGAAAAATGGAACCAAAAATCAACGAGCTGTTTCGATATCTCCTACTTTTCAGCCGAAAACGGTAACTCATCTGCCTTTGGATTTATCTCTCTGTTTGCAGTATGTAATATCAAGTTTGATGAGCTTATATTCCAGTTATTCAAAGGTTGATCACTTGCTTACTCACTACTTAATATTTTAATGATTTCTCTTCTTTAGCTTAGAAAGTTAGCACCCCGGAAGAAAACGAAGATAAAACCAAAAGAAAAATATGTTGCGCCGTTGCCAAAGTCAATTAGTGCCTCTCAAGCGTGCAATACCTCTTCATACAGTGCTGCCTTTGTTGATTCTTTTTCTAAATTAAGTGTTACCGACAGGAAGCCTCTGAATAATTCCCAAAGGTTGGTATTTTCAGTTTTGCCTATTTGTATCAGAGCTTTTTACATATATTATGTATCCCTATGTGTATACATGTATTTATTGGGATATTTTGTTTATTTATATATTTGTCTCATTTTTCAATGTTAAAAGCTGACATGTATTTCAATGGTTAAGAATTGGCCAGATATACTAATATAATTCTACTGATTCATTCTTCATTATGTGGTAGATATTCAAAGCGTAGTTTCTCTACTGATGGAAATGGGACAGGAAAGTCAAGATTTTCCAGTCTTGAAGACGTAACAAGATTGATTTCTGCGGGGAGAGCAAAGAACATTGTTGTTATGGCAGGAGCTGGTATCAGTACTGCAAGTGGAATACCAGATTTCAGGTATGATATAGTTCTTGACATTCTCTATTATTTTAAAATAAAATAATTTTCTGTTTTAATGTAAAGTTTTATATTTCAATTTTGCAACAATGATATTACTCTTTATCTGTCAAGTTTTTCTTGTGTAAAATCTTTGATTCCGACTAATAATTTTAGTGTTACTTCTCTTACTCCTAGGACTCCTGGCACAGGCCTCTATGATAATCTGCAATCCTACAGAATTCCATCACCAACAGCTATCTTTGACCTTGACTACTTCTTCCACGATCCAAAACCGTTTTTTGCCTTGGCCAAGGAACTCTATCCGAGCGGCAAATACCAACCCTGTCACGCACATCACTTTGTCCGCCTGCTCCACGAAAAAGGGATCCTCTTGAGGATGTATACGCAGAACATAGACGGCTTGGAAAGGAGTAAGTATACATTATGTTTCGCAAATTTCTTAGGTCATATTGTTAAACGCCGGATGGATTTTGCATGGGAATCCTGCAGTTGCCGGGATCCCACCTGAAAAGCTTGTGGAAGCCCATGGGACCTTTGCCACAGCATCCTGCGTTAGATGTAACAAGATATATGATGGAGAGGAAATTAAGGTATGTAGTTTGTTCTGTTCAAACTATTGTATACAGTGGTGTATCTATACAGTGTATCTGATTTCATTTATGTTACATGTATATATATATATTTATTAATTGTAGTGGGGCTTTTTTTGCAGTGATCGTGACACTGTATTTATTATTGTTTGCAGTGCTTGTGACACTATATATTCTTGTCTTGTCTATATTCCCTATATGTTTTTTTACCCATGACACTAACACATTCATATATGCTTTTTAGCAAAGAATATTGAGTGGAGTGATACCTCGCTGCAAATCCACTGCACTATGCTGGGGAATTATCAAGCCAGACATTGTGTTTTTTGGAGAGGACCTTCCCAGGAGATTTTATTATTATTTGAAGGATTTTCCAGCCTGTGATTTGCTTATTATAATGGGAACGTCTTTAGAAGTGAGAAATTTCTATTTTTTATAATTCTACAATACATGGATCATGTACTTTGCTTTATTTTTTATTGCCTAGAACTAGGCTAACATTAGGCATGTTATATGAATGTAGAGTTTATTTTTTTCTGTATTGCATTTCATGCATTTTTTTTACCAATCATCAGAGTTCATGATGTACATGTGATAAAATGCAATGTATTTAAATATTGTAGGTTGAGCCATTTGCAAGCCTGACTAATTCTGTGAGGTCTTCCACACCACGTTTGCTTATGAACATGGAACTTGTCGGCCCATTTGCAAAATCAGGATTGAGGAGGCCTTATGACATCAGCGTCACCGGAGATTTGACTCACAGTGTGAAAAAGTAAGCAATATGTTTTGTAGTCCATATATAGTTCTATAAAGTTGTGTTTATTAAGACTGTACTAATGAAATGATTACTGTCCATACTTTCAATGCAAAATTGTAATTATATACCAAGAAAATTTCACTGACTGTGCTTGTACTGCCATATCCCACAGGTTTACACATCTACTAGGATGGAAAGTTGATTTGAAATCTTTAATGATGGTCAACAAAAATATGGTTAGTATAGTTACAGCTCTCTTTTATGTGTCATCATTTATTTGTTTTCTTCGAAATTTTGTGTTTATCTTTGAATTTTCTCAAAACTACAACCTGTCAGGAAGGAGGGGAGAATGACCAAGAAAACTTTGAATCCAACTCTTCAGATAGTGGACATATTTCATCTCCTTCCAATGCAGTATCTCCTTATGAATCTTTGGGAAGCAACAAGAAGGAACTTAAACCTCTTAGGAAACCCAACAGCGACATCAAGCGATATTATAGTTCTTTGCCTTTAGCCAAGTCTTCTGTACATAGCCAGTCTCCTTATACTGGCTATGGCAATTCTTCGTCTTACTACAGCTACATCAAAGACCGCAACTCCGGTTTGACTCCTAATGCAACCACATATAGCGTGGTGAAAAATAGAAAACCTCCTCGATCCATGTCATACGGAAAGGTTGTGGCAGATAGCGCGATCACTATTCATTACGCTCGAACTGTTAGACAGAAACCCGGCGCCAAATTCAACTTCAATGCAATCTCTTCTACTGAAAACTGTGTTCCAAACTTGACTTCTAATTCTGATTCATCTGATGAAAGACATTCGGAATCTACTGACAGTGATTCAAACGATAGTACTTCATCAGATGATTTCCATACCTAGTTTTATAATGTAAAATTTTTAGTACTAATAGTAATACAACTTTTACTTTATCGTAGCCGTGTTATTTGCTTAATGTGGACTGAAAAGGGATTAGTTGCCAGGATTTGGAGGAAGTACATTTGTAGTGTTGTTTCCCATTGCATTAATTTTGTATTTGCAGTATTTTATTTCCTCGACCACTTCAACCCATCATGAAAATAGATGTGTGCAATGAATCTTATACGGAGGCTGTTACACTCCTCCGATGGACCTACCCCTCAGGTGCAAATCTTCACCTGGGGGCACACGTAGCAGAACTTAGGAACATGTGTAAAATATCTCCATGCAATACCAGGAATTCGAACAAATAGCCTTTTCTGATGATTCGTACTTCAGGCAAATTAGCAAGACCCAGCCTTAGCTCTTTAAACACAAAGTGGTTGTCTTAAGTATAACCTCACCCTCTTCCTGGTAAGCCTCTCGGGTATATATGCAAATTATTTTTGTTAGTAGACATTTACCCCCTCCTGTCCCACACAGAGTGCAGACCTAGGTTTCCTCTGTTTACGCATTATTCTAGGATGCGTGTAACCCCCCCTCCTGCTAAGACAAGCAAACAAACTATCACTTTTATATAAATGTTACAGTGAAATTATTAAACGAGGTATTTCGTGAAATTCTCGTTAAGATCAGGAATTTCATGTAATTCCTGAAATTTTAAGATCAGGTTTTCAATTTTCCATGAAGTCAAGTAATTTCCCGGAATCCCTAGTTTCACAATTTGGCTGTAACATGTATAGAGCGATTGTCCCTGAACTTAATAGATTATATTATATGTCAGCATTCAGTACTGCGACGAATTCTCATTCAACAATGACTTCGTATATATATATATATTTGAATTAAACAAAAATACTTGTATATTGTGCTTCATCGCCATAAGGGAAGCGTTGTCGTTCGATTCACTATTGCCCGATGAGGGTGTGAAGTTGTGGAAGCTGGAATCTGTTTTACTGCTACTAGACTGGGTAGATGTGTCGTCATTGTAATTTTGGACTTGGGCTGATTTGTAACCTTGTCTCAATTATTATCATTAGGTTGCACTTGTCACCTAAATCTGTGACATAAAGTCAGTGCGATACAATTTTATCGTTTTTATCTATTAGCCGTGAATTCATGCCAAAAAAATGTACAGAGCCATTTTGAAGCGGGGGTTTATTGAAGGAATAACCAATTTATAATAACTCAAAATTGAATCAATAGCGTAAAATAATGTTTCCATATTCCAAGCCAGATCTGCGATTAAAATATAGCTCGAATTACAAAAATGTACTACCAACCTACGTGTTTTTATTCACGTTCTCATATATATAGAGAGAAATGAAAACATGCTCATAGTCTCACGAACACACTTTTTTATAATGGTTAAATCCCTATGTTAGACAATGGGAGGACGTTTATTCTTTGCAGATAAATCACTCCAGAATTCAGTTTCATGAAAAAATTGATTTAACCAAGTTCCATATTTCTGAAAACCCATACGTGATTCGAGAGAAAAGTTTTCCTAATACACCGGTATGTTTCTTATTCCATTGCCACTTCTCGATTTCCAAATCGGACAGTATTTCCACCACCCTGTCCCGAGTCGTCTCAAGGTATTTGGATTTCATGCTTGCGTCAACCTTCAGGTCGGTGCTCATTCTTTCGAGAATAGTCTGGCACAACTTCAAACTCACGTCGTAAAATACGGTTTTCACCAAGTATTTCCTCATAGCCTAAAATTGCATAATATTAAATAAATTATAAATATTATTTGATGATTTCTTGTTAACATTGCTAACTTTATCCATCCCCTTTCTGTAGTCCATAACCGCTTGATTCACAATCTCCTCCATCTGGTTGTCCAAAATAACCTGTAGTCCAATCGAAATTGAAGGTGAAAATTTGTTACTGGGTGATAAAAACCAATAATATTTCCTAACGAATTAAGATGGACGTAATCAGATTTATACTGTTCATGGTATAAGGTAAAACAATTAGAAATCCCTGCTTACAGTGTAAACTTTTATTCGTAGACCAGTTTAAATGTAATACAATTTTAGAATATATGTATAGTACGACTTGCAACAATGTGAAGACGATAGAATTTGGAGTATTTTTTGAAAAAAAAAACTAACTAGTTAGTAGTAGTATAATGGTGAAGGTGTAATACTGGTGATGGGTGTTTTGTTAATACATCTATAATAATTGAAGCATAATTTTGTTTTATATTCATCCAACATAGGATAGCTATATATTCCTGTTCATTAGTAAAAATCAAAAAAAGGAAGTATTGCTGAGATTTTCTGGTTTTCAATCAAATAGGCATTTATTACCGAATCCCTAGCGCCATATTAAAGCATTCATGGAAAATCATTACCTTGTTTTCAAGGTTTCTTCTCCTAAATATTGCCAATTCATTTTCCAGCCTTGTTAATAACTCTAACTTGAAGGTATCCAGTTGTGTAGGGTTTACATTTTGCGATAGCTGTACCATTTGCTCAGCCTTCCTTTCTTTGTGTTTTTGCATTAAATCGTTTTCCATCAGATAGACTTGGGTTTCCTGGTAACATATTTGTTCAGTAGGTCTAGATTATCAACTCTTTGGTAACTTTTCCCTTTTTTCATTCTTTTACCTCGTACATATTATTTACGTAGTTTTCTTGGCAAGACAATATGATCTTTTGTGCTTTTCCGTTCCCGGCCTAAATTTAAATGTACTTAATCTTAAACTTAATCTTTCATTGTAAGTGAGAAAACTCGCATTTAGTAAATAAATTAAAAATTGTATTTAAACCGATCTGAAGTTGAACAAATGTATAGCAATAGCTTTCATAAATTTTGGAGTTTGATTATTACAGTAATATTTAGTATATAAGCATGGTGTTGATTAGATAATGACATGAACATAAAAAGTTTAGCTGAGGAACCTACTGATTTGCTTCGATTGCATGTGAAAAAGTTAGTTAACTAGGTGCTGTATAAGTAGCTAGTATGCTTGAACCTTAAGAATTATTGTAATGGACATTATTTCACTACAAGATCAGAAATGCAGTTTTCAGTTACGCAGTCAATAACACGACAAAAGAGTATTTCAGAACTTACTTTGAATTCATTGTAAGCCTGCTCTATTTCGTTCTTCAGTTTAGCGAATTGTTCACTCTGAAACTTTTCGTATTTTCCCTTGTATTGTGAAAATTCATCTAGCACTTCTTTTCGTAAATCTTCGTGTAGGGATTCTAGAGCATCGAGAGCAATCATTTTTTTCAATTCCTGCATTTTAAAAACGGGTCAATCATGGTAAAAAACTTTCCAATTACATTTATTGAATTAATTGATATAATAAAGAAAGATTACTTTAAGCATTTTTTTTCGATATGTTTCCAACGCATTCGCTTTTTGTGAAAGAACTTGACCTCTTTCTTTGCTCTGTAACTCATTGTAGTTCGAGATAACTATTGTCATATATAATCAGGAATAATAGTCAGGTTCTATCCTTTCGTAATTACCTCCAAGCGGTCGTTAATTGATTTAAATCCTTTGAAATTTTTATCCATATTTTCGCTCAAAAGTTTTCTACGTTCTTGTCTTTTTTTTTCGTCACCAAAACCAGTATTTTTATCAAAATCGATAAGCACTCTTGCTTTGGTTCTCTGGTGGATCCGCTCAAGTTCAGCTTCAGCTAAAACTCGATCTCCGGTGTTCTAAAATATTTTAATATATATATGACATTAATACTAATGAATTTTTCCGTCGAAAAATTACGGGAATTTTAATTCGCCTCAAATCTCTTTGGTTCGATGCAGGAGAATTACTAAAAATATATATATATATACTTTACTGTATATCGATACACATAGCGTAGATAGAGAGACAAGAATTGTGCTAACATAGTAATAGAGGTTATCACATAAAACCTATTATAGATACAAATTATTGTATCACAGTACAAATTACCCATTTCCTATTTTAGTTGTTTAACGTATTAAAACTATCTTCTCTGATGGTCTACCAATTTGTCAAATATGGCAAAGATGTGCTGAGAAATAGCAGTCAGCTATTGGACGTAAGAGAAAATCCAAGTGGAATTTCATCTTCTCCTGTCCTATAGGGCTTTTCTTATTAGGAAGGTTATTCGTTATTCCACGACAAACAAACTACGTTTATTATATAGATATCTCCATACATTGACCAAGGAAAAGCTTACGTCATCCATGATTTTATCATAGTCATCCACGGCTTTTTCGTATGCCTCTAAATTGACGACGTCAGCAGTCGACTATAAAACAGACAACTATCTGAGATTCCGTATAAGTTCATGTATTTGATTCATGTATTTGCTTTACCTCCATCATGCTTCTAACTTGTGGTAACTTGCCGCTATTGAAAATTGTGTCGCTGGCCTTCATATAATTCAGAACCAGTCGACTAGTTGCTTCCCTTCCTCCAATTTTTTTCACAACCAGACTTTGAGGATGTAGAATTGCACTAGCTAGAGGTTCAAGTTGGTTGACGAAATCCTGGCTAATATCTAAAATTACAGCCAAACATACAAGTGTATAAGCCCAGAATGAGTAATGAAGCAAGCACCGGTTACCCGTTTTCGAAGTTAAATTGACGGCATGCATATTATTAAAGACGTAATTTTACGTTGAAGTGTTTGACTTGATTTGACAGCAGAAATGACTCGAGTTATGCAATATCGAATTATATGTGCTGTGGAATTATGTCGTTAAAATTTCAGGTTCATAATCTAATAGATATGTTAAATAATAAGTGAAACGAATACTATGAGGTCCTACTAATCGTTAGTCATTGCCGATCAGTGATACATCTGAATCCATTCGGAGTTGTCATTACTGCTAGGGTTCGGTATATGCAGAAAATTAGAAAATAATCGGTCACGTAGTTAGTATTACATGTATACATATCAAGCTCCATCACATATATATGAATCACGCGCTATGATTCCTCAAGTTTTAGGATTGTTTTTTTTTAATTGTTCAAAGCCCTGAACAAGTCGGGTCATTCGATGCTAGTAACTTGATTCAAGTATTGTTAATTCAGTCAAATTCCATATGTCGAAAATATTTTCGAATGAAGTAGCGTAATTACAACACTAGTCATATCCCACCTAACCTGAATTATTATTTCTGTTCCTTTAGGATAAAGTTAAGTATCATACAGGATGCTGTATTTAACGCCTTACCGTTTATCACTCCGTTAAACACGTGGTTCAGGTCTGCTCCTATTACGATTTGCCCTGGATGTGGCATCAGAAAACTCTGGATCGTGGTAAAACTGTTATGTAGCTGTTCTCGAACGTTGTAAAGAGTAGAACCTTTACGGTGTGTACTCGGATCTAGTATTCTTTTCAAGTACTCATTTCCTCCGTTCATGCCATATTTGATATCGCGTGGAAATTTCCAGTCACGCACAAGGAAAAAGAGGGACTGTAGTATATATAACTTTAATAGCAAAATCAAATGTAAACAGTTTTGGACGATAAACTGAATATAACCTGAAAAGCTCCTCCGCTTCTCCCTTCGGATCTCGCCGTTTTTGCGTATTCAGTAAAAAACTACATTTAAAGTTCAAATACGTGAAATTAATGTAGATAGTTTATTTCTATATTATTTTGCATTTTCTTTTCAAAGTACCTCTAGAAATTCTAGATCATTTTCTTGAATCTGATCTGGAATGTTGAAGATCTGAACTGAGCTGAGCAGAGTGCTTATGGAGAATATCATCGTGTTAACGGACTTCTCTGTTTTACTATCGTAAAGGCCCTGAGTATCCATCAGTAAAACAGCAACCTGAATGCAATGTAGTGTATTGCAAAAAAATTACTTTCAAATTGTTATTAGCATTTACTTCTTTTCCATCCTTATTCACTATGAAGGGTTCGTTCCAAATATGCACTCCTTTTGTGTCTGCTTCTTGTCCATCTCTCCAGTGGAAACCATCGCGTAAAGGAATATCCGGATCCCCCATCCAGTCTTTATTTTTATACTACAGGCAATTCGGGTATATTATTGTGTGCTTCTGCTAGAGCATTACACAGTCGTAAAATATATCTTACTCCTTCATTTCTCAAGTATCGCATGAGGAAATTCAGCATGAACGATTTCCCTTGGCGAAGAGCGCCAGAAATCGATATTACCGCTATTGATTTGTCTCCGATTTTCTTTTGTTTGAAAATTTTCTCTAAGACCTCGTGTTGAATGCTAACTTTGTTCCCATCAAACTTCAGAATAGATTCGGCCTTTGGTTTCTCACTAGAACTCGCCTTTGGTTTCTCACTAGAAACCGCCTTTGGCTTCTCACTAGAACCCGCCTTTGGTTTTTCACTAAAACCCGCCTTATTTTCTTGTACTTTTGGCGCCACACGGATATTCCATTTTGTTCTACACATCATTTTCGCCATTCTTGTGAGAACATTTTCATCAAAGTTTCCCAATCCCTGACGATTCTGGAATAGTTCGGAAATTGTCTTTATCAATAATTTTACACTATTTTAGCTCACCCTACCAATATCAATCCATAAACGCTAGCTTCAAAATCTTCCGTATATAGAAAGCTCTAGTAAACTTACAAAAATGATATTTGTCTCTTTTATACTATACCATACCTGCATGCTTACAAATGAATTCGAGGAAAAAAGTACTAATGTTGAGCTTAATTTTGATATCATGGAAGCATACTTATAGTTTCTTACCATTTAGTATTTCTATGTCACCGGTTATACTGGAGTTCTTCACTCAGATCTATTCTCGACTGAGCTTTGACATGGAATGAGCGGATATTTATAAAGTGGGCCCTTCTTTTCCCTTTTCACAGTTACTTTACAGTTCAACAATTAGCTCTTATAGCGTCGGACGCGTATATATATTGGTACGAACTCGGTCAACATGCTGCTTTAAGATAACTATTGTTATATATAATCGGGAATGATAGTCAGGTTCTATCCTTTTGTAATTACCTTCAAGTGGTCGTTAATTGATTCAAATCTTTTGAAATTTTTATCCATATTTTTGCTTAAAAGTTGTCTACGTTCTTGTCTTTTTTCTTCGTCACCAAATCCAGTATTTTTATCAAAATTGATAAGCACTCCAGTTTTGGTTCTCTTGTGGATCTGCTCAAGTTCTGCTTCAGCTATAAAACGACCTCCAGTGCTCTAAAGTATTTTAATATATATATATATATATGACATCAATACTAATGTATTTTTCCGGTGAAAAATTACGGGAATTTTAATCTGCCTCAAATCTCTTGGGTCTTCAGTTCGACGCAGGAGAATTACTCAGAAAAACAAAAACAATATATACTGTACTGTATTTCGATACACATAGCGTAGATTGAGAGACAGGAATTGTGCTAACATAGTAATAGAGGTTATCACATAAAACCTATTATAGATACAAATTATTGTATCACAGTACAAACTACCCATTTCTTATTTTAGTTGTTTAACGTATTAAAACTGTCGTCTCTGATGGTCTACTATTAGGACTTATTTTTTACCCTTAATTAAATACCTAACTAGCTTGGAAAATCACATATATGTATATAAATAGATTCTTATTTTGTCCATGCATTACTCTGTATGTGGCAAAGATGTGCTGAGAAATAACAGTCAGCTAGGGGACGTGAGAGAAACCAAGTGGAATTTCATCTTCTCCTGTCCAATAGGGCTTTTCTTATTCGGAAGGTTATTCGTTATTCCACGACAAACAAACTACGTTCATTATATAGATATATCGATACAATGACCAAGGAAAAGCTTACTTCATGCATGATTTTATAGTAGTCATTCATGCCTTTTTCGTATGCATCCAAATTGACGACGCCAGCAGTTGACTGTAAAACAGATAACTATCTGAGATTCCGTATAAGTTAATGTATTTGATTCATGTATTTGATTTTACCTCCATCATACTTTTAACTGGTTGTAACTTGCCGTTTGCTACTGCTAGGGTTCGGTATATGCAGAAAATTAGAAAAAAATTGGTCATATTTAATATTACATGTATACACCTCAAGCTACATCACATATAAATGAACCACGCGGTAATATTTTGAATCATTGTTTGAACATCGTCGAAATATTTCGGACCCTGGAATATTCCGGGAATTGTATTTATCAAATGTTTTACACTATTTTAACTCACTCTCACTCCAATATCAATCCATAGACGCAAGCTTCAAAATCTTCCGTAAATAGAAGTTACAGTACACTTACAAAAATGATATTTGTCTCTTTCATACTATACCATACCTGCATGCTTACAAATGAATTCGAAGAAAAAAGTACTAATATTAAACTTAATTTTGATATCATGGAAGCATACTTATAGATTCTTACCAATTAGTATTTCTAAGGCAGTTCATACGGGAGTTCATCACTCAGAGCGATTCTCGACTGAGCTTTAACATGGACTAAGCGGATATTTATAAAGTGAACCATTTTTTTCTCGTTACTTTACAGTTCAAAAATGGCTATGTTCTTAGACTCATTAGAGCGTCGAGGAACAACTACAATACGCGGTTCGGTTCTACATTACATCCATTGTTCATCTGTGCCGCTGTGCTTTTTGCAAGATATACACATCCTCTGCAGGGTTTTCTTAATCTATAGAAAATTATCACCTTACTGCTCTCGATGCTATGGTATATTCCATTGATCTCTGGGAGACAAAATTATGGCAAATAATCTTTCCCTCCCCAATCTTAGCCTCAGGGACCTTAGCGTATGCCTATCCTCTAAAACTCATTTCCATCACTGATTGTTACCTAATGTTCTATAGGCTTCATTATTGCGCTGTATTCACAGTGCATACTACTTTCGTAGTCGATAAGATCGGACATATCGGGAAGATTTATCCCATAATTGTTGAATATTTCTGGCGTTCCCATTTGATTAGTTAGTGTCTGGTGAACATGGGAGAGAAATGGTAAACTGACGTTTCGAAACAGACATTGTAATGCATCAAAACCATAACTTAATATTGTTTACTCTATTCATACCTTTTTATAGTCAATGACCACGATTTTAGCAAGCTAGTTTTCTACAATAACTTGTAATTAGTAATTTTAATTCTTATAATAAATCTGCTATGTAGTATAGTAGTAGTAGCAGTAGTAGTGAATGAAACTGTTATTCACATATTCGGACCCGACTTTCGATGGCACAAGGCAACGCCACATTTTACTCAGTATATGAGCATTTCAGTAGGTTCACTGCCAAAGAACTTTTAAGTGGTGAATATTTGCATACAAATATTGCGTGCAGACTGCTTTGTTGTTGCTTCCGAGGAGATTGAAGAGGAATTACTAAAAGCAAAATATTTATGGTTCAGTGTGGTTCTAGATAAAATATACTTAGGTAGGCATTCATGATGTGGTTCAAGGTTAAGTAGGAAAGAAATGAGCTTGCAGGTTCACTGGAAGTTTTGAACCGAAGTCATTAACACAATGTAAGATCCGGTTAGAATTTCTAGGTTTAGTTGAAACTCAAAACAAGTTGATTCTGCGGCATCGTATCAATTATCAAGAATTCTCAACAACAACCTTTTGTTTTCAGCGAAGTTTCGGTGCCCAGATTCTTTGCTAACCGCACAGTTTCGGTTCTCCATTCCTATCTGTTCATCCAAACAAGAATTGTGCTTTTCTAAATCAAGTTTAGTGGATAGGCCTTTACCTCCAAATGCTGCAGTAACCAGTTTACGAACATGTATATAATCTAGAACAGTGCTAAATTCTGCTGTTCTTTTGCTGACATCGTGATTTAGAAAATTGCTACTGTTGCCGTTTGCACATTCTTTTTTCCATAATTTTTTCATCTTTCGGGGATATTTGTGGGAAACGAAGATTCAGAGTTAATTTTTTGAAAATATGTTATCTCAGAAATCATATAATTGAAAGCAAATGATCCTTGTCTCTATATTGCCTCTAGTGACTATGCCCGTAATCATATCATCAAGCTATCCTTCCACATTGTCATATTGTATAACATAACAAGTACAATTTCGTACAGCAAACTAATATGATTTTGTATAAAAATGATGATTTGTTGCTAAATTATAGCAATCAGAGCTGATTTCTGAACAACTATCACCTGATAACTTTTGTCCTTTTTCAGTGTTAACTATTCTTTCGAAGAAAATAATATCGAATTTGATTCGATTTTTAATAGTTATCTAAAACATATTAGTTTTGATAGAGTCACATAAAATAAGTAGTAATTATTTCCAGTATATTTAATTAGCATTCTATTTTATTGCTTTCAGACTCCAATCAAGACTCCACTTTTCCCACGACATGACTTCAAACAATTTTATGATTGCGATTATACATTAATACAAAATTAGCACAGTGAATGAAAGCTACACAGTAAATTATCTACAATAAAAAAGTAGTATCACGGAAACATCAAAATATTTTATATTGCAGTCTTTTCCGTGTGTTGCGTATAGCGTATATCCTCCTTTCCTTCCCAATCCCAGTCTCATGGACCTTAGCGTATCCCTATTTCTTAAACCCATTTCCACCACTGCCTGTTACCCAGTGTTCTATAGGCTTCATCATTGCACAACATTCACATTGTCAGTAAATTGCTTTCCCAGTCAAGATTTGGATCCACATTGCTTTCACAGTTTGATTCAGGCATGGCATTTGAATGATATGAGAATTCTTGTGAATTGTTATAGCTTTGATGAGAGCTGTTTTCAACGTAATTTTTTTGGTAGCTATAGGTGTCTGTCACTGACGCTACTTGTAAGGTCTGAATATCCTTGGATTCTATCGTGTCACCGCTTTGGCATGCAGGATTTCTTGAGAAATCCTCAGTATGGGAGTTAGCATTTGCTTCACCGCTTTCCTTTCTTTCTGTCAGGCTGATAAGATCTGACATGTCAGGAAGATTTTCCCCGTCTAATACCTTCCCATCATCTTTGAAAATTTCTTCGGTTCCCGGTATCAGATTGCTAGCGTCATCGTCCGACGGTGTAGGTGGTGATGATCCAATGCCACTATCTGATGAGTGAACATTGGTTTCGACTGTATTAGGTATATTTATATTTGGACTTGTAACATCAGCGTGCTCGGATATTCTCATGATGTCATTTATGCTGTGTGACGCATGCGTTGTCGTCATCACCGAAAATGAAGCGTTTACGTTCGATTGGTTACTGTCTGATGATGATGGTGAGGAGCTGTTGTAGTAAGTGAAGCTGTTATCGTGTGGAACTGGTTGTACTGGGCTGTGGGACGTGATGCCGTTCTGGGTGTATTGGACGTTATGAATGGACTGATTTGCTACACTGTTGTAATTATTATCATTAGCGTTGTACATTTCATTTAAATCCGGGACATCCTGCCATTGTGATACAGCATTTTCGTTGCCAGGATGGAAAACGCTCAAAGATGGCGCGTGTATTGAATTGGATTCAGGCATTATCCTATTTCTTTTTGCTTCGGGAAGAAATTCTCTATTCATTGTCTGATTGTCATAGTGATGATGACTCGGTACATTCATTGGAGAATTATTATAGTAGGGCAAATGCGTGTAGCTTCCGGGTTCATAATAACTTCTTCTCTGTTCAGAATAAGGACTTGTATCGTTATCGCTGAAGTGATTGTGCTGGTTTCTGGGTTTCTTAGCACGGGCTCCGTCCTCTCTGAATCCTTTAGCAAATGGGTTGTTATCGATCTTGAGTTTCGTAACCTGAAAATTAGTTGGAAAATTCTATGTTATTCAGGGAATATATCATGTTGTTTAGGAACTAAAATAATAATACATACCTCTGAATTTTGATATGCAGTTACTGTGATGAAAACTGTCTGCGGAAATGCAAATGTACAGAGACGCTGCATATGGACGCTTGAAATATCGTCGGTGCGAACAATGTGAACGCGTGGTTGATAACGATGCATTGAATTGAGGACAATCTGTCGTTTAAATAAAGACAATTTGTAAAAACATAAATATCAATGGGATCTCCTTTCTACGTTAAGTACTACATTGAATATGGAAAATTTACCTTTCCGTCAACATCTCGTCCTATCGAGTTTGTCAGTTTCACTTTATGGAATGATATGATTTCGCTCATCCACTTCGAACCGTTGGCTGGCGAATTCGGATGCAAGAAAAATCTCTGAGGTAAATGAGGTTCACCTCTGCCGGCTACTGTCCATTCCCCGTGCTGCAAAATCATGAAGAATGTTGAAATGGCAATCCAAAAAATTGTTACTATTATATGAGTTCTGTTCTGACTTCTATCTACATTTTCAAGTGTGGAAAACAATTAGATTCTTAAATGAATTTACCTGGAACTTGTAGCGATGATCATCTACAT
The DNA here is from genome assembly GCA_013436055.1 of Halocynthia roretzi. Lineage (NCBI taxonomy): Eukaryota > Metazoa > Chordata > Ascidiacea > Stolidobranchia > Pyuridae > Halocynthia > Halocynthia roretzi. The sequence continues at coordinate 48,583 of QRAM01000461.1, read as the reverse complement.
TCACGATGTCAAGCATAACGCAGTATTTTGCAGTTGGATCTAATCCAGAAATCTTAATTCTGTATCCTGGAAACATTCTCCTGCAACAAAATAGAATCTCAACTTAGAGAAAATATGATATTGCTTATCTATTCTCTGTAAATTTACTATTGGGAACCCCATGTGTACAAAATTAATGGTATATAAATAAAGAATCTTCACTTGTCATATGGGTAATGTATAAGATTGAAATTTCAACTTTATAAACCGATTTTATATTGAAATGTATATAATAAATAATTACCAATAAAATGGCATAAATTGTAAAGTATTTATTTACCTTCCTGTCTTTGTTACAATCATCTCGGTTCCAGCTCGAGAAAACTGGTCCCACAGTTCTTTGTCGCAAAGCTGAACCTGCATTTGCGGGTCAGGCAACTTCATAAATTGCTGTTGCTGCTGTTTATCCGTTTGAAACTGATTGCTGACGTCTCTCTCTTCGGGAATGTAAACTGATTTTTTCGACTGGTGGATATCTATTGTGCAAAGATGAAAACTATTACACCTCTGTCTAATCAGAAAGCTGTACATATAGACTAACAACAATTTGATGTAATTCCAAACCTGATATTGGCCATTGAGCATTTGCTGAAAATTTAGAAATGTATGGATTCAAACTGGTCGCAATGCCTTCCCTGTCACTTGATAGTCCCGCATAATTTCCTAGAACCGGTGTCGAATTAGGGAAGTGGCGCCGAGGCTGGGTTAAAGGAGAAGCTCCTACGTATGTATATCCAGGAAAGGGTAATTGAAGTCCTCCCACACTTTGTTCTGGAAAACCTGGTATTCCTGTGGCTGATGTTGCGGTCGGAGGTGCATGCGAATATTCCCAGCTCCCTCCGATATCGGAGATAGGAAAAGCTGACATAGCTGTCTTACGGCGAAAACTATCTTTGGGATACTCCGTAAATTGTTTCGTGATTCTGTTGCTGTCAACTCGCTGTATTCTTTTAATGGCAATGAGACTTACTAACAAGGATAGAAATGTATTGTTGCTACTTTCTTTTTGGCTACGCAATTAAATGATAATGATTCACTTCCGAAACTATCCTCGCTTTATGTAGTTCTTTCTTCTCATTTGCATTGACGAAAAAGAGATCTTGTTTTTAATTGTTTCATTTTTACTTTAACCTTTCGCTCGTTTAACGACCGGGGTGAGAAGATAAGGCGCGGTCTCCCTTTATCTCTATTGTTGCAGTTTGTTATCGTGGTAAACGCAGCAAGATAGTATTCGTTGCATTCGTTCACACTTTGGACACAAACGTGTGGTCAATATCAAAACAATATACAGAACAAAAATGCATTTGAGTTTTTTGATGGGAAGAAGTGTGAAAATGTCATATTAACCATGGCGATTCGTTGCAAATATTCAATCTTATTTATTAATATACAACATATTAAATATCACATTACCTTGGGTCAAGCATTTATTGTACTATACGGTTTTATCTTCGAACTTTGTTTAGTTTGCATTGGAATCCATGTTGCAATGAGTTGACTGGTTTCGAAATATTGAAAATCTTGGACCGAGAATGCGATTAGTCCCCAATAGTTTATTATGATATTTTAATGAACAAAAATTTCTAAGCCTGGGAACTGGAGTATCAACATGATTATCATATTAGAATTTTACGCTGACATCACAGGCGCAATTTTTGTCAGCTGCTCCAGCGAGTCGTGTTAGATTTCGGTTACTTTTCTTTTCTGGTTTGCGCAGCGGTTGGAAAAACTGCGATTTAGGTTCAATGTTGACAACTGGTTTGTAAAGTTGAATTATCGCCTTGGCGAGACTGTCTCACACATTCCATTTGCAAAGCTATTTTGTATATTTTCCACTTTCAACCTAGACATGTTTTTGTGAATCTCTTTATCATCTAATTCGGCATCTGAGTATTGATAGAGATCCATACATTACATGGATAACAATTTATCGAGAACAGTATACGCAATGCATACCCTCACTGTATGCGAGTTCCGTTAATTACTATTAACAATATACACAACATTAAGCTAATTAGTAACGTAAGCCTTGAACGGAACTAAACAATTATATCTTAACACTTAATAATTGATCGTTTGGTAAGTTGAGTAGGTTCAGTGTAGAATCGATTGATTTTTTAGTATAATGTTACTCTACAACTAAGATATTTGTATATTGACTGCAATAGATCAGGTGGAATATTATCACCGCTGTTTTTGAATAATCTGTAAATTTACAAATCGTGTTTCTTGTTTTGATGCTCTCAAAAACTGGAAACTAAGAAGTTAGGGTTCCCTGCGTTACTCCCCCATTTCAAGCTCATAGGAAGTATCAAATGGAGAAAATGTATATAACTTCTTTATATTCCTTTTACCACTCTTCACAATATTCGAAACAGTGGTTATATTTTCTATTATATTATTAATTATCTAATACATATTAATTCCTTCAGCATTATCATTATAAATAATGGTGTCCAAGTGAAATGATTGAAAGTGACTGATTTCTGATAAATTACAGGGTCATCGAATTTATTCAAAAGTTACTTCTAAAATAAATGTGTAATAGAACGCGTTTTATTCTATTTTGAATACGAGTAGAATACGAATTTATTACTATGGTAAAAAATATTACAAAGAAATATTATAATAAATAATAAATATATTTCATTCAATCACGGGATATATTTGTTTTTGTAAATAGCATCGGTGTGAGCAATTTCTTCTTTTCATCCAATCAAAACGCTTTCGTCAATATCAAATCGTTATCGCGCGTTGTCATTACTCGCTCATTAAGCCGTGTAACGGAAATCAAAACAATTATCTTTAACAAATTCTCTTTCTCGTCATGTTGCCGTCCCTTGTCAAACAAGGGCGATAACAAACAGTTAATTGCCGTGCTTGTTTGATTTAACGGATATCATCGCTATTAAATTTTAATTGCCGTATGTAAGCAATTAACTCCCGATTTAAAATATTAAGCAACTATCTTTCGAAGAATATTTTTTAAAGTTATGCAAAGAAATTGTGTTATGCCGTTTTCTAAACTAAAAATATTTCTTCGAATATGACATGAGTTATAACATAGAAAATTAGAAGAGGTGCTATATACATTCTCTTCATAAAAACACTGTATTCAAAATAATAGCTCTGAAATTTGAGATGTTTGTGAACCTCAAATACGTGAATATGTACAAGCTTCGTTGCAGTGGCATCCGATCTGACGTAACTTACCCATATTCCCCTCAGCATATAAGTTTGGTGTTTGCAAAATGTATTTGGAAAACAGAGATCAGATAATAACACCTATATTCATCATACATTAGATATTTTAAATAACAAATAATGTGTGTGAACGTAAGTTATAAATTCTTCGGTGAGTAATTAAAGTAAATAAAACCAATTGCAAATTGGAGTGCTTTGGGTTTGCTTGTTTGTTCTAAAAATCTAGATCTACGACCATTGCTGACCGTACTTGCTATTTTCCTGTCGTGAAACGTCGGCAACAACAGACCTTTACGGTGAGATATGTGTTATCAGCTGCGAAGATAAAATTTCTAGAAATGAAGTTAATTCGCAGGGTACCTGCTGAGCGACTACAGAGAGAGTTTCAGGGAGCGAAAACGGAAAGGCGAGAAAAATTGATAACATAGCTGCTGCGAATCATACTGCGAAGATGAACATTGATGACATCAAGATCAAAACTTGGTGTATCAGAAGACGACAGATGCATCTTACGAATTTTACAGCCAAAAAAATATCTCCAGTTGATAACGATGCAATATATACTGACACATTACTGCTACACATCAGTACACTTCTACTTTCATATTTAAAAAGTACCACAAGAAGGAGTAGAAATCTATCTGGACGTGTTACATTCTTAAATCTACCTGAATAATGAATGCTCAAGAAAATACTAACCATCAGCAATTATATTATGACTGGAATACTAGTCCAGGATGCACGAATACACCTGTTTATGATGACAGGCAGATCGGGGAACCAGAACAACTAGCAACCAGGAATGTACCGAATTATACCACTAAAGAGCAAAGAGAGTGTGTGTACGGAACAAGACTAGCCGCTACGTACGAAGATACACATCATAACCAGTTAAATGAAGTTGGCCCAGTCTACTCCCATGGTCAACTCGTTAACAGCACCCAACATGCATCTAACGTCTTCGTCTCCTATCCCTTGCATCACGTACCGTTGAGAACGGAGGAAATCTCAGTTGAACTTTTGCAAGCCGACCTGTGGCAACAGTTTAATTCAGTTGGAACAGAAATGATCCTCACCAAGACTGGAAGGTATGAATTATTACAGTCTCTCTACTTTCTTCGTTGATCTTGTGTAGCTTCATATTGAACTATATTTCGATCCCTTTTCAGGCGTATGTTCCCTGGATGCCGAATACGTTTATCAGGACTCGATCCGAGTGCTCAGTATTGTGTAATGATGGATGTGCAACGAGTAGATCCACACAGATATAGATTCCAGGTATGTAGTTAGCATATTATGTATTAAAATACATTATTTACTATGGTAAATAAAGTTAATAAAAAAGTAAAACAATTTCATCTTGTAATAGCACGGAGAATGGACACCCGCTGGTCAGGGAGAGGTTGATTTTCCTCAAAGATATTTTGTTCACCAAGACTCACCTGCATCTGGCGCTAAACTGATGAAGAAAATTTTATCCTTCCACAAAGCAAAGCTATCAAACTCAAATTCAAACTCGAATTATGAAAACGGAAAGGTAAGAAGAAAGCATACTCATTCGTCCCTAAGACTTAACTGGACGTTATTGAATATTACCATAACTTCAATGTAATTTACAGTTCATCCTGCATTCAATGCATCGATATCAATTACGGATTCATGTAGTGAAGTCGACTGATGCAGCAACTGCACACTTGCAAACACCAAATACTTTTCCGCTTCCCTTGACAACATTCGTGACTGTTACCGCTTACCAGAACACCGAGGTATGGATTTACAAACAATGTTTGACAATATGAAACTAGAATACTTAACTAGGATAATATTTGCACCGTCCTAATCATTATATTTTTGTTTAGCTTACAGTGCTCAAGATTCAAAACAATCCATTCGCCAAAGGTTTCCGTGAAGACGGAGCGAGGGGAAAGAAATCTAAAAAGTCATCATTGGAAGAAGCATTTTCAGAAGATTCGTCGTTCGCCAAGCGCATGAAATTGACATTACAAAACACCCAAGAATGTCAGGACAATTTTGTCTATCCCGTGGGTTATTCAAGTTCCCAATCTCCTTACACGATGATTAGGGAAAGGGCACCCGTGTCTGGATTCGCTCATCATCCAGATGATATAGCTCAGCAAGATTCTGTTTCACTTTATTCACCAAGTGTTAGCAAAGCTACTTTGTCACCTTATACACGAGACCCACAATATTATAACATTGCTAATACATTGCAATCGGATCACTGTGCCTACTCAACCGGTCATCATGCTACGACTGCGTTTCCATCAGTAGATAATGTCAATGCCCCTTACTACTCTTATCACAGCGGAAATCTGGATTCTCATATCTCTTATACACATTACAATGAATCTGGAAGCTTTCCAAATCAATACACAGCACCTATCACCAATCAGTTAACTTACACGCCGCAAGAATCAATCAACAGTGAAATCGAAATTAATCCTGGAATGCTCCACGAAAAACAGGGGCACTATATTCAGCTTCCATCTGACGAGGGCTATTCATCTCCGACTAATACTAATTTACATACAGTCTTATAACGCCTGTACTTTAATTTCTGCTGATAAAGTTGAATAATAATTACAGTGTACATTTTTATTACTATTAGTTCCTCTTTTTACATTATGTTGTCTATTCGCAACAGTATCTGATTTATAATATTTCCACTGAGAATGCAGACTGAGTTTGAAATCATTTCGAAGAAATATAAATGTAGCGAACTATGATAAAGTTTCTGTATAGTTATATCTGTGATTTTCAGTAGACAGATCACATAGACATGTAGTATAATGAGGAACGTTTAAGTTTATTGAATCGATAAAGTGTATTTTTTTTTATAAACTATATTGATTATTGAGTTATCAAGAAAAATACGTGGGTTGTTAGGAATTGGAAGTATAGATATAACAAATGACTGACTTCCGTATCCTATTTCTCTTTATTTTTCAGTGCTCATCTTGTTATAAAGAACCTTAATTTCCTCGATACTTCATGATGGTACAGTCTGGAATATACGTCTGAAATTGCCTCGTAATTTTCTCTCCACTTGATTGATTTCGATTACCAACACAATTTATAGTGGTCGTTAGAGGGCAGTAGTAATTGTCCGCGTTGGGAATCCTAGACGAATATATTTACAGTTAGAAATCAGTAATAGATAATTAGTGATTTTTAATGAAATTTATATCCAACTGTTTTACTGTGACGAGGAATAAATTTAATTAAGGTCATGACGAAGAATAGCTCTGAAGAAATTCCGACGAATTTATTGGATATGCCTACTAAAAACAATCAAGAATCGACGTTATATCAGATGCTTTGTGAACTCCATCAAAACAAGGTCACCATTAATGATGAGGAGGTTCCTCCAAAGATAAAGAGAGTTGTACCCAGCAGCGTGCTCTCCAGAGTGAAAAATTTTCTTCCTAAGATGAACGAAGCAAATGAAACATTACAGAAAGATATTGAATCTGGTAAAATTGAAGAATACAATCTGGAAAATGTTAACAATTGTGAAAAAGTTATTGAAATGGACCTGTCCGTGGTACCCGAAGAACTAGATGAAAATTTGGAGAAGTTTTTGTGTACCAGCACCCAATGCACTACTGAAACTGAAAAACTCGCTGACTCTGTAACTCACAGTGCAGTGAAGAGAAACAATTTGGAGGAAAAAATCATCGAAGAATTATAGTATTTGAAATTATGTTTTTCGTTTTTATGTCAATCATGGATTTTGTTCGGGTGAAGCTAATTGTAATATAATTCGCTATCTGATGGATGGTCGCTCTGCATTCGGAATGGTGGTCCATAATTCTTTTTAGACTCCTCTCCTTCACGAGTATTATCACTGATGTATTGCAGTCCAGGGTACTATTTTAGTAGTGTGGTGTCTCCGAAAACCCAGTTATGTTGGTTGGTTGGTTATGGGTTGCTTTGGTTAGGTTTGGCTGAGAGCATAACAGAAAAGCATTACCTATCGGCCTCGCTTTCGAAGCAATATTGCAGTTAAGTAAACAAAAAAAAAAGAAATAACTAATCCTTTAACCTAACTTAACCTATGACATATTGTTAAACCAACTTGCAGCATGACGCAAGACGCATGAATTAGGCTAGGCTCAAATAAGTTGGGGTTACAGATGGGGTACATATTTATTGTCTACTTCATGTGTTGGTTTGGGTAGTTCCTCCGTAGTGGTTCTAGTATATTTTCTCACTCGTGCATACAGGACCGCATTCCCAAACTAGGTCACGGAAAGGACTGCACTACAAAACTAGTACCAAGTCCAGTTCACTTCAATTTCGAATTTTTACCAACCTATTCTTTTTGTCTTGAAAACTTTTGACATTTGGCCAAATAACCGAATTTCCTTGGAACATATCGTAATGGTGATTTCTTTTTACTATTTTAGGAAATAATTATATATAGGTAATCTATATCGCAGTATAATGTCTTCTAGCGAATTGGATCAAAAGAACGAGGCAGTGAGAAAAGCCAGCCAATTGATTTACTTGTTGCTCATTCGAGAGCAAAGCAAAATTCCTGTGAAAAGAGTGAACATCGTGAAATATGTCATGAAAGAGAACAAAACGATGTTCAATAATGTATTGGAAATAGCCAACAATCAGTTGTCGAAAGTGTTCGGCTTGGAAATAGTAGAAATCGGAGAAGGATCAAAAAGAAGCTACATTCTTCGTAATAAACTAGGCAAGCAAATGGTCCCCTACCAAAACGATGCCAAACGTGCCCTTCTTATTATTGTCCTAACTCTGATATTCATGTCTGGGAACGTGATACCGGACGGGACTTTCTGGCATGCCCTGTCCAAGCTCGGAATAGAACAAGGTACAAAACATCCTGAACTGGGAGACGTGAGGAAGCTGATCATGACTGAATTTGTAAGACAGATGTATCTTGATGTTACGAGGACCCCGGGTAGCGACCCTCCACAGTACACCATACAGTGGGGTCCGAGAGCGTGCCAGGAGACGAAAAAAATGAAACTTCTCGAGTTTGTTACAGATATATATGGAAAATCCGATTCAGCCATGTGGAAATCACAATACAGAGATGCTGCCGACTCGAATCAGTGAGACTTATCACTTACATTATTTTGTTCAGCTTTAAGTTCTTGAACACTTTTTCCTCAATCTGATTCGAATGCACTGTATACCACTGCGGTCTTTTTAAACCAAGACTTCTTCGACTGTTAATTGGTAGTAGTTTTTTCAATATTAATATTGCCATTGCTCGACACTTATTGCGTGGCGCAATTATTATGTGTAGGAAAGATTACTGCTCCTGTATATTTGAGATACTAGTAAGAGCAGCATACTTCAATACCATCTTTCAACTTCTGATGTTGATGAACCCACCAACACTTTCCGTAATTATGTGTGGCTCTAGTATTTTCATCGTATAGAAGGTAGTGAAACTCTGTCACTATAGTTTAAAACTATATTCTGCTTTATGTACTGTATATGAATTTTTTATCTTTGTTAGTACTTTATGAAAACGGATTCCTGGGGTTATTTGTTTACTTTAGTGGATGGTGCATATATTTACGGAGTACAGTAGATTCTCGAAGTAGAAAGGACCAGGTAAATTACTTGTAACCGAAGTTCGAGCTATCCACATATTCATTTTAATAATGGGTTGCCAGGGCCAATCAAATAAGTTCGGAATTTCGATTTGTCCAAGGTCGAGGTAACAAGCTTATACTGCACACTAAGAATTTATGATTGGTTGATAATTACCGGTTCTGATTACCAGTTCTCTAACGTTTGTATTGCTATTATTTAGATATGACTTATATTCTAGCCTACTACAAAAAAGGAAATGATTCATAGGTTCTACGGAACACTGCAGTGCATGCAACGCATTAGTAGAATAAACAGCTCTCCGGATCTCTTATGGCCTTTGCAGCACAGGCAATTTGTACTGCTCTCTCTGCTTATTATGTATTTTTATTAAATATATTTTCATTGTATTAGAACTGGAAAGAGACAACCCATTTTTTAATATTTTTTTTGTATTTGCTTAATATTATTAAACAGATATGAAAAAAAGCAGTAGCTTATTATTAATACTCTTACTGTACCTGAAGAAATCTTTCAACGTTAAGCAAATGGGCTTGTACATTGATGGAAAGCAAATAGAAAACCCAGAGAAGACACTTACAACCATACAGGTTTTTTTAGAGGTGAGTTTTTTATTTTAGAATATGGAAATCTTGGATTTTTATTACCAGTATATATATATTTTGCTGTTATGTTTAATGGACTTACTAGATGAAGACTATTGTAATAAATCAATAATGTCATATAATTAAATTCTTGAAGTCGAGTCAGTATAAATTATTAGTGAATAATAGGTCTTAAAATGTCCATGTTTATACTATATTTCTTTGGTGTAAATTAACTTGTCATAATTTGCATTTCTACAGTAATGTCATTGCAAGTTTCCACTGATAGTACATACAATGTATGCATTGCCATGTTGATAGCTATATATTATATGACAATTTATAATTTTAGCTTTTTTTAGACTTATCAATCAGCTTTCGAAGGAGGAGCAAACTATCTAAAGAATTTACCTATTCAGCAATACAATTCTACCTCAAGATGCTTGTTCATCAACCAGAGAGAATTTGGTGTTGTTTTGAAGACAGATAGCAATGTGAGGATTGTACCTTTTATCATTTAAATAGTACCTATAGATACTATAATGTATATGGCTAAATAATAATATTAAATATTATCCTTTGAGCACACTATAACTCTCTACGGGTTTTAGATATCCAGCATTGGGACTGACATGGCAACAACATGTCACATGGCTTTTCTTCGTTGTCCCAGCACCCACGTAACTGCTCTTGCACATTTTGATGGCAGTTCTTCTGGTCAGGGGGTGAAAGACATGACAGATGCAGTTTTGGTTGAAGTTGTTGAGCTAATGTCTACAAGTAGCGTTATTGGTAGATATTTTATACCTTGACTTTCAATTCAACATAGGTACTGTACTCCACAAACTATCCTTTAAAATTAAGGATGAGTGCCTTGTTGTCCGTAAAGTATAGTAGTTAAATGTCTCCAATGTTCTTTACTTTTTTAGATATTGATCTTCATATACTGGGAGGCTTTGAAGATGACAGGAAATTGTCTGAAAGATTGACAATGGAATTATTACAGGAGTTTAATTCCTATAAGCCAAACGCAGGTAGGTCTGTTAAAGCAATCTTGAGGTTAGTGTAGCTTTATATAGCATTGTATAGATCTAGGTCTATGTCCATCTATCATTCATATGATTATATATTGCATGAGTTACTTCCTTGTTAATTCTGTACTGGCATTCATGACTTGCCGCAAAATATATACTGGCATATACTATCGGTAATTTTACTGCAACAGAATTTCATTTAAAGGCAGTTCTGTGATATTATCAAAGGTCTTCCGCAGGCGAAAATTCAGTTGAAGACATTTTGCGTGGATGCTCTAAACAATACAAAGATGGTTCTAGAAAATTCAAAAATGGAAAGAACAGTAAACTCTCCTGTCATTTTTGGATGCGCGATGGACCTGGACAGTGGAAGCATCACTCCTGCTGTGTTTGACGATGTTGCAAAAGGGCCGGAGTCAGTAATGAGGAGTGCAAAGTCATTGAATGGTGTCAAAGAAATGAAAAATGTGTACAGGTGCAGAATAGAATATTGAATTTTAATGTATGGAACAAGGAGTATATGTGGGTGACTTAAAACCTACATTCACATATTTTAATAAACCTAATCATGCCTATATTTGGGGCATGCTAGAAATATGATATTTATTTATACCTTTTGTTTGTCTGTTGGATTTTTATGAGCTATTGTGTGATTGTGTATGGCATATTGTGTGACCAGGTCATATTTTTGTCAAGCGGGTCAATACTAGAGCACATTCCTGTTACTATAATGCTCAGAGGAAATGCTTCTCCGGTGGAAGTAGTGTAATAAACAATAGTTTTTATTTTTCCATTGAAATTTCAGTTTATCATCTTCCTGTAAAAAACAATTGATATTGTACTTTTAGCCCAACTTCATTCAAATGTTTTATATGATTACAGTCATCTACTGAAGAGGACATATCCTATGCTTACACTCAAGCAATTATCTGCTGGTTACAAATAAATAGTACGATTAAGCTAATAGCTAAGATGTATGCTGAGTGCGTTGTCACTATCCTTAATAGATATCTCTCTTGATGTCTTCTTTAGTTTTTATTCTGATGGTTTATTCATATTCTTCAACAGACCAAGGGAAGGTTGTTTCATTATTGAACCTTTTACATATAAACCAATGAACCATGTGCATGAGTGGCTACATCAGCCTGACAGAATAATTAGAAAGTGAGTGCTTATAATTTCTGTATGAATTCTTCAGAGGCTTATAACAAGGATAGGATCAGTGAGAAGTTACTGTATATTCTATTAAAGGTATATGTCAACTTCACCAGAAGTTGAACCTGAAAATTTTGAAGATCACATCCGAGCTACTTTAGCTTTCATTGCTACCCATCCGGACCCCATGCAGAGTATTTTTGCATCCGGCAAACCTTTGATATTTAAACCTATTTCACAAAATGGGAGGATGGTTTGGAAATGAAGAAGTGTTCCTTTTTCCAAACTTGTGTTGTGACTTCATTCAAGATGATTATAGCTCAGTGTTAACTTGCTACTATAAGATGAATGAATTCAAAACTGCACCAAGGATACTTAGATTAGGGATTCAAGATATTATTTTCTCTTTTGCCATATATGCAATATTTATTATTTCATGACTCACTTTTTTTTTACTGTGTGCTTGCTGTATTTGAATCTCATGGGTTTCTGGTTTTGTGAAATACTGTATTACCCTTACCTAAGTACAATCCTTTTGGTGTTATCAAAGGGTAAACTTATATTTTGGTGCTACATACCTCTTCTGGTTGTCTTACTGGATACTAAGTTATATAAAATCTGCATTCAATTGTAGTTAAAACTGAATTAACTCTACTCTGTTTTCTTACATCCCAAAAGGGATCGACTCAATAATATGCTTCAATAGGCTTGGTGAATCCTCATGCTAATTGCTTATTTATTTATCCATCGTAGTTGGCTACAATGATGTACTCAACACAATTCAATATTTTTGATTTTAGATATACCTTGAATAGGTGGATTACTATAGTTCATAGATTATAAATGTATCATTGCTGCAGTGTTCTGCTGACATCTATTTTGAAGTTGAGTTGATGTCATGGCAACCAGAATTTTTATACTCAGCTTGTTGGTGACTTATGCAAGAGCAAGCACTCACTGGGTGGTGACCGAAGAAGGGAAAATTCAAGAACAGGTTCATACTTTTATCATAACTCAAACTAACAACCTTTAGGACCTTGAATACCAGCTCGGTTATTTTTTCAGTTGGAATCACCGTTTGCTATAAAGCAGCCTCATGATCTGGTTGCTTTCATGAAACAGGAACAAAACTACGAACAATTTCAGGTATACGAGAAAACATATTATTACCCGTTGTCATTGAGTATACGGAAGTTTTGATAAGTAGTGCTTTAGTTACTTATACTTGTGTATCATGATATTGAAACAGTCGAGTCCCACCAAGTACAGATTTCTTGAATGTGATGTTGCAATTATATTCTTTCTGATTAGGACATGAAGGATATGCTAATAAAGGAGAAACAAGAAATCGAGGAAAATGAAGACAGAGATATTGATCTCGAAGTAGTTCATTACAGACAAGATAAAGACTGCAAGCTAGCAGGTAAGACTACTAATGCTAATATTACTACTAAGACTATCACCTGTGCTTTCATTTATCCATTATAGTTTTTGTACAGCGGTACAGTTGATTTGTAAAAGATCTTTAACTTCAAATATGAATCACTCATTCAAGTTTTGCTTTAAATTTACAGGAGTGGAAATAATTATCATTATTGTGTTGCTATTTATAAGCATGTAGAATAAAGTAGATAGATACTTACGTCTTTCAGCCATTCTTAGATTTGGACTGAACTTAATGAATGACTAATATGCAATAAATTTGTTGCAGGCAAACCTCTGGCCGATTTTGATCTGTTTATCAGTTCGCTTCTGCCATTAGAGAATAAAGATATACAGGTACATGTAAATAAAATATGGTGTGGTTGGAAACTGCAGACAGGTGTGACAGTATGTATTCAAATTGGTGTACCAGGAAAAAAATTGAAATCGAATATTTTTGTTACATAATATGCCTCTGAATGTGGGGATGCAAGAAATTTGACCACGCTTTATCTGAAATTCAAACCGAAATTATTGGACTGTATTTATGCATTTAACTAGTATTTTTTTATCTAGGTCTCAGACTACATTGAGTTTGCTGTTCCTGAGAGCAGCACTGAACTGTTGGTGCCGAATTGCGAAGAAATAATCGATTTGTCTTACAGCATACATGCCTATGATCATCTTGAGGTGAGATATCATTTCCCCTAACTTCTATTTTTATGTAAAGAGAATGGTGAATGCTTAAGTCCTGTTCAAACTTTCAAATAATAGGTATTTCCTAAAATACTTTCATATTCTAGCTTATATTACCAAGAATCCTAGACTTGAAGAACTTAAAAAAACTTATCTCATATGCACTAATAGTATAATGTTTAGAGCTCTGTTTTCAGGTATCAAAAGCATTAGACAGGGTATGAGTGTGTTTACAAGCCATTCAGATCATTGGCATTGGTATAATAGTATGATATTTTTCTTCATGACTCACCTTTTCGATGAATAGCCCAATGTATTTGCCTGGTGGCAGATTGCTTGGCCAATGTCTTCTATCATCAGATGATTACTACGGTAGTGTAAATAAATAGCTGGTCTTTAGTAAAGGTAAATCACATATTATTTGCATCGACTCAATAAGCTTTAGCAATTGTTTGATTTCGGTTTCACTGCATTAAAAATTATTTTTCAAATTACGTTTATTAAAAATATTATTAAACCTTTTTTCAGGGTGTTGTCAACAGAAAAAGTCTTCAATATCTCCCTGAAACCGGTTTGAGGACGACTTTGAACTACATGAAAAATGAATCAGAATTTGCCCATGCAGTGGATAATGCTCTGAAGAAGGTAATTCTTATTGTTTGACTGAAATGTGTGCTTTTTTACAACAGTGTCCTAGACGCTGGCTGCTTTCTGTCATAGTCCTGCTTATCATACTGTCAATTTTTCAGCATTTCCTAATTTTTAGGAAACATTTTTTTAGGAACATACAGGTTTACTGAAATCCACAATTTTATTACATTATTCAAATGCAGAATTCTACTTCCTGGATCGCTTACAACTTAGCCACCTTCTACTGGAGAATGAAAGGCAACGGAGAGAAGGCGATTGAATGTGTTAGAAGAGCATTACATTTCTCTCCAGCCGAGCAGAAAGATGTTGCGCTTGTTAATTTAGCGAACATTTTGCACAGGTATATAATAATCCAAGAAATTATAAATTTCTGCTCCATATCTAACATCATGAATTTTATATGACTTGAAAAGCAAGAACCCGAACCTATATCATATTTTGTTTTTTTTAGATCACACTATTCTCTGAATGCATCAATCGTAATGACTCATGCTCTTGATATATCGAATCAGTTCAACGTCAATCACTTCACGCTTGCAAGTATCTATGCTGTAAGTTAGCGGAACACTCTATGTATCATCTTACATATAAATAGAGTGATAATGATACCTGTATGTAACAACGACTAATTCTATCTTAAAGATAGTCAATATAATATATTTTCAAGGCCCTTGGAGACTACAACAAGTCTATCCATTACTTCGAAAAGACAATAGTAGATCAACCGGATTTTGAAGCCGCCAAAAAACGCCTCTATGCGGTGAAATGTCAGCATAGCCTTCAGGTAACATTATCTTGTATGAAATATATAACATATCTATTGTTATTGTTATTATCAAAGTGATCAGGAAGAGAAGCTGTTCATGCAGTAATACTAATGACTACCACATTTATTTCAACCACAGCTCAAACTGGAAGCTCAGCATGAGAGTTTGCAACGTACTTTAAAGGAACTTCAGGTTTATCAGGTTAAACATAAGAAGTACACGGAACTCCAGACAGCAATAGAGAAGATGCAGATAAATCGGCAGGATCAAATCAATATGCATTTTCATTTGATACAAGAGCTGATTAAAGAAGGAACATTTGGTAGTGTGAATTGATTTTTGTATTCTGTCATCCAGTCTTGGTCATCTATATTCAACACTTGTCTTCACAGATCATAAGCTATGCAAGTTTCGTTCTAAAGAGAGCGGGCCGGTTATGTTTTGCAGCCTGCCTACCCCGAACATAGAAGATAAAGCAGTTGTCGACCTCAATCCTAATGTGGTATATAATTTCAATCCTAATTCTCAATCCTAATGTGTTATAATATATTTCTAGCTCTTGTTGCTAACTTACGCTTGATATTTTTCAAGAGATTAGTAACTGTATATTTTTATCAGAAATTGAGAGCCCAGGATCGAATCGTATCTCCTAAAGAACAGGTATGGGATATTTGGTCTCACTATACAGAATGGTATTCAAATTTTGAAAACATATTTTAGGATGAGAGGGGACATATTCTTGATGCTCAGGCCACTAAATATGCCAGTGGTGATCAGTCAGGAACCTTCAAGCCAGTAGTGACCGAGAGAAAGGTTGAATACAATAATTGGAGTGTGAGTTGCCTTTATTGAATACACACATATACTCATGGTATGCATACTGCTGGGAATTGAAACTGGGATTTGAGACGTTCTATCACAGCTATTAATTGATATCTACAGTAATAGCTTGATACCTCGACATTGGATTACGACTAGCTCGAATGGATTTGATGGTCCAATTTGAATCCCTATTAATATACATGTATTCAATTTCGTTCAGCTTTAATAATTCAATATCACATTTTTCCATCCTTGAAAGTATATATTTTTTAGTACACAAATGCATACTCTAGCTTTGCATGTATTTTTTCAAGACTAGTATAATTAATTAACTACATTCTCGTATTTGTAGGATCCAGGATGGCCTAAAGAAGAACATTGCGATCTCTATGCTCCAAGAACATTCGCTTGGGATGAATATCCCTCATCTTATGTCAACCCAGAAACCCGTGGATTTTTGTACGTATACACTTATTTTAAAAACGTAATGAATTTAGTGTTATATGTATCTGATGATTTTCAGGGTTCATAAACTTTTAACCTCGTACATTAATATCGCCGAGGGGGAAAACCACCCACAGCCATGGGAAGAACTCAACTGCGAGTACCTTGAACCTAACACTCCTCCTTCGTCAATGGATAGAATACCTGGGGTCATCGATCGCCACTCTGCACCTATGCACAAGCAAGATGATTACATGAAAAGGGTATTGTATTCATGTCTTCTCTATGTCTCTATCTCGGGAGATTTGCATGTGCTAATTTTTTACGTTCGTAATCGCTCTCAGTTGTAGTGAAAGCATGACACAGTGTTCATTCCTAATTTTGCTTACTTATAGTTACTCAAATACTTTCTGTAAGTAACAATGGAACTGCGGGAAAGAGGTGAGAAAAAAAATACGTTTTAGTTCAGTCAGAAGCTCAACTTACTTAAAATGGTTTCAATCACTACGGTATTTTTTACATTTCCGGACACGTACCCCCCCCCAATTTTTGCCCGTAGTTCAAATCATGTTTCTGTATATTTTTCAATAAAGTCTTTATACAATATGTATAAATTTGTGATTTATTTTCCAGGAAATGCTGCTACATGTGAACGAAGGCCGTGTTTGGCCCGGAGATCTTGCTCATCGTCTTCACACAGCAATCGCAAAATCGCTCAAAAAAAAGGTTAGGATATTCCTTACAACTAAATTGCTATCACTATATTAGTTGTATTCTATTCATCAGAAACTTCATAAGAATCTATGGCTACTGTACAACTACGCCGGATTGTATTTTCGTGTCCAAGGAGATAACTTGCGTGCGGTGGAATGTATACGCCGCGCAGCTAACAGGACCCCACCGAAGCACTATGATATTCCACTAGTTAATATGGCCAATATAATGTGAGTATGGAAGACATATCTTCCTGTAATATGCCTTTGAATAACTGTATTTTCAACATGAATAGTATATAATTTCTTGTTTTTACTATAGGTATAGGTTAGGAAAAGTGAACAACGCTTTAGCCCTCCTAATTGAAGCTCTCAATGTCAATAATACTGAGGTAATCCTAGATGCTTACGGGAAGTTATACAGAAAATATATTTTCTCCCAAGTTTTAACAAATTTCGTACCTTTTTACAGCCAGCCACATATCTAGCAATGGGAAACGCCCTCCAAGCATCCGGTAACATAACAGGAGCCATAACATTTTATGAGTATGGCCTTATCCTTCATCCACAGTACGCTGAAGTGTTTCATGCTTTAATGAACGTGAAATGCTCGGCTCTGAGAAACCAAAAGGTGGAAGAAAATTTGAAAAAGGACAGTTACATGAATAATCAGCAAGATAAGGTCTTGTCTATTTCAGTTTGTTGATTCTATTAAATAAATATGCATATCACTATTCATGTTTGGATATGCAGGTGGATAAACAATACATGTGTGATAAAAAGGATGATTCTTGTGAAAAGCTAACAGTGGCAAAAAATATCAAGCGCACAGAGGTACTAGTTTTTATAACAATTGTTTCCATTTATTCATGGTATTTTGAACTTTTCTTTTGTTTGTCTCTACAGAATGAAGTGGTGGGGCCCACAGCTAGTTCAAACTTCCACTTCACAGCTGAGCTTACTTCCGAAAATGCAATTCTATACAGTGGCAATACCGATGGGATGAAAAGTATGTATATTGATGAGAAATCTATAAAAAAAAGTTAACCCGGTTGAAGTAGAAATAGACCCAATGCTAATTTTAAATCGCTCTAGATGTGATTGTGTGACATACATAAATTTGGGCATGCATACGTACAATTTTCCATTTATTTTTGAGATGAATTTTTAGACTCAAAGGCCACTCCAGAAGTAGACAGTGAGAATCAGTCATCATCTGTTGAATCAAGTAATGAAATATTAGATTTATTACCGATGTGAATTTTTAGCTGATTTGTGATGTGTATAATGAATTTGCAGACCAAATTAAATTACTTAAAGAATTGGAGTCAAAAAAAGAACATGCAGATAAAATCATACAAGATGCAGATGCAGTTATGAACAGTCTTGCTGAAGTTGCAGATGATGATACAGTTGAGGTAAGGTTATTAAAACCAACTATGATTTTCCTATAAAGTACTTGCACTATAAAGTGCATTGTTCATGCATATGCTTTCAGCTTAGTGAAAGACTCTCTAATGCTCAAGCGTTGATGCATCAACTTTCAAAAATCAGGGACACTCTTGGATCTCTTGTCGATCAGGCAACGAGCTCTCTTGGTTCGCGATGTGAAGAAAAGAAAATAGAGTATGCGTTTCTTTGCAGATTTTATTCTAGTAATGCTCAATTTGGCAAATTACTACTTGCAGAGAGACAGTGCTATCACCATCAGAATGCAGCCAACTGCTGAAGGCAATAGATATCCGTTCATTCATCAGCTCTAACGTTGATGTCATAGTACGTGGTTACGAGTAAGTTTTCAGCATATAATAATCTGCACAACACTGCTTTCTCGTGAATGACCACAATAATTTTTATGCAGGTTTGGTGAAGAGTTATTATCAGCCACAGCCACACAGACGAGTCCTTCCGAACCGTTTTGCGTAGTTCCAAAACACTCTTCGATTCACAGCGTGGAACATTTAGAGTCCGTTAAAAATCGAAATAAGTTCAATGATTACGATCCTGAAGAAGGAATGAAAATTGTAAGAGAAATGAAGATAGTGTGAATAATTACCATAATCAAAAATAGTTTTTCACTTCAAATCAATATTAAATATCAACAAATTTATATCAGTGGTCTGCAAACTACGACCTGCTGCAAGATTTTATCTGAAATATATAATATATATAATTTTTTAAAAGAAGAGATGAACTGAGTGAATATGTTGATTTATTATTTTCTTACAAGTAAAATCTCAGCATTTCTCCTTTATTCTGAGTCATATCATGCTGACCCATTTTACCCATTTACTCATTAATTTCCATTTTTTTTTCTGTGGCCTTGAGCTGGTACTAAAAACTTCGAAGATCTCTTCTTTATAGTCATATTCATATATTTCTTGAAGGTTCTTCAGCAACTCCACTATACCACTGAGGCAAATATTGATTTTTCAATGATAATCACAAAGTTGTCTCAGGCACTGCAGGATAATCCTAAATCTTGGCGACTTTCACTTCTCGCTTCGCATTATTGGAGGCTTCAGGGAAAAGCCAGAGAGGTAATAATGCGAGTGTAACTAAGAGTTCAAGAGTCACGTAGTCTGCAAAATCAAATGCGTTCATGGTTTGATTACCTATGTTGTATAATTTTGGTTGTTTTCTATTCAATGTTTCCACTTCAAGATAATTGACTGTTTGCGGCACTCGCTACACTATGCTCCTTTGGAGATGAGAGATATTATTATGCTGAGTTTGGCCAATGTATTTGCACACATTTCGCAGTGGAGAGATGCACTCTACACAGCCGAGGAAGCACGGGCCCTTAATCCTGATTACTTCATCCATTACTTTACGTTGGCCAACATATACGCTGCTAAGGTAGCCATTACCATTCACTAAAATATTCTATCTATCAATTTATCACTAAATTACCTAACCCTTCGAAGAATTGAAAGTGGCTTTCACTTGGTTTGCCTCATGTGGATTTTGATGTAACCTACATATTTTTCAAGGGTGACATCAAGAAATCTATTCCCTACTTCAAAAAAGTGGTAGAAATGCAGCCGGATTTAAAATTCGCTAAGCAGAGATTGCAAGCAGCTATTTGTGAAAATCAGAACTCGGAAAACCACTAAGCATTGATGGAATGTTTCGTTCTGTTGAAGACATTTTTATAAAGTTTCTAATTGAGATTTCATTTACAAGGTTTTTTAGTTGTTTCGTCAATGCAGTTAATTGCTTTAGTTACTGGATGATCATTAAATAAATTAGAAACAATAATTTTGACTTATAGTTTATGACCTGTTCATAGTTATCTTGCTTTTTATTTCCTGTAACTTGATGCAAGAAAGATAAATACTAGGTGGAAAATGGTTTGGTAAGGCCATGTACTCATTTTATTATTATCTTTATCCGATGATGATTAGCTAATAACGAAAATGATTTTTTCCGATAAAATATCGTGACCAGTTCAGTGACTATAAAATTTGCTATGGGGGTGTGCATCCTAGATTTTTGGAAATAATCAGTGACAGCAATCGATTGATTACGATACGGTTTATTCACTTGCCTGGAATATACTTAGCATTTCGTTTATTCTTGATATGTAAATTTGCATGAACTTGGATTTCCCACAGGTATTAATTAAATCATATGGAAGAAAGCTGGTCACTATGATTGAGATTTGTGCCTTAATAAGAAAGTTTTCTTGGTGGGAATTCCTGACTGATATGGGAACTGAAAAGCTAAGAGATATTTCATTAGCCTTGAGTAATCCTTTGCTTTTTTCAGGAACAGAACATAAAAGCTGGTAACATAAAAGCTGGTAACACAAGGGGTGACAAGAAATTATTTGTGATATATTTGTGGAAAACATACAAGTCAAACATTGGAAATCGTGCGTAGCCTAGAAAATGTGATGCCCCATTAGAAAAGTTACAATGTCTAGACTCTAGACATTAGTAAAGTGATCAGCATTGAAACGAAACAACAAAATTACATTATTTTTATGCACTGTAATAAGTCTTTAATCCCAGCATTCGTCATTGCAAAAGGCATCAAAGCCTGACTGTTGCTTCGTGCTTGTACCACCGCCGTCGTTATAGTCGCAGTCGGTGGTTTGTCTAGAGCACATTTGTGCACGTCCAGATCCTGCTTTTCTGGCATCCTGAGCTCCAAACTGTCCTCTGCCAGCTCCGAAGCTTGTTCCTACAGCGCTCTCTGCACAGTTTTCCAACCAGCCTGGTACCTCCTGTTGCGAATCAGCAAGGATTTTAACCAGTGATCTTGCAAGAGCACCATCTTTGTCATCGCAATAGAAAGACGTTGCTTGACCCAAGTTTCCACAGCGCCCGGTACGCCCGATACGGTGAACGTATTCGTCTATTTCTGACGGCAGATCAAAATTTATGACATGCTCCACTTTCGGTATGTCCAATCCTCGAGCAGCAACAGAAGTAGCAATGAGAATAGGGCAGACTCCAGTTTTGAAATCATACAATGCCTGTTCTCTTTCTTGCTGCAGTCTGTCTCCATGAATGCTTGTAGTAGGATAACCTTCTTGAGAAAGAAAGCATGCTAGGAAATCAGCATTGCGTTTTGTATCAACAAAAACCAAAGTTTTTGCTTTAGTTTCCTCCACATCAACAATTAACTGCATCAGTGCTTCTCTTTTATCATTGTTGTCCACTTGCAGGACAGTTTGCGTCACATCAGAACAAGCTCCACCCACGCGACCAACAGTCAGAAACAAAAAGTCGTCACGAAGAAACTCATGGGCCAATTCCTGAATGTTGTTCGGGAATGTGGCACTGAACATGAGGGTATGACGGTTATACTTATCTGGGATATCCGGCGCAGCGACAAGCCGTCTTATTTCCGGCTCAAATCCCATGTCAAGCATCCGGTCAGCTTCGTCTAATATCAGATACTGCAAATTGGCCAGGCCGACTTTACCTCGGTTGATAAAATCCAGCAGGCGTCCAGGAGTAGCTATGAGGATATTACATCCTCGACTCAGCTGAGACAACTGATGCGCTACGCTGGTTCCTCCGTATGCAACAACTGGTTTGATGATTGTGTTCTTTGAAAATTTTCTAGTCTCCAGAAAAATCTGATACACCAGTTCTCTTGTAGGGCCAACTACAACAGCTTGCGGTAATTGTTTTTCAGAAAACATATCATTAGTGATCCCGTTCTTTACCATTCCACGAAGAACAGGCAAAAGAAAAGCTGCTGTCTTCCCAGAGCCTGTTTGAGCACAAGCCATTAAATCCCTATCAGAATTCACAATCGGTATGCTGTATTTCTGCACAGGCGTAGGTTTCTTGTAATTTGCTTTTCTGATGTTTTGCCGTACAGTTTCAGGCAGGTCTGCTTCGTCAAAAGACGATATGCCTCCTGGAGGATTTTCTCCTGTGACCTCTACCGGTATTGTGTCATAATTGTCGAAATGTATTCCGGTTTGCACAGTGGAGTACATCAATTTCTCTTCCTCTGGCGGTGGAGGCGGTACATATATCGGTGGTCTATCGGTATTATTCTCTCCATTACCTCGTTTATAGCTTCCTTTGCCCTCTGTTGAACCATTGAATCCTAAAGATTCCCCAGATAGGCAGTCTCTTGCCATGTGGCCATCTTGGCCACACTTAAAGCATCCTCTGCTTCTACCTCCTCCTCCATTAAATCCCGATGACGTATCTGAAGGGCACTCTCTCGCCATGTGGCCATCTTCGCCACACTTAAAGCATCCTCTGCTTCTACCTCCTCTTCCAAATCCAGAAGAACCAGTCGCAGCCGAAGAGCAGTCCTTTGACATATGGCCCACCTCGCCACACTTGAAGCATGATCTTGTAGCAGATCCACCTGATGAATTATCTATTCTTCTTCCTCTTCCCCTTCCTTGTCCGAAGTCCGTATTGTTAAAACTATTGCTGGAAGGGTATTCGCCAGAATCAAATCCATTCCGATTTTCCTCAATTCCATGGCCCCTATTGAAATCTCCTCCAAATGCAGAATTAGATTTCGATTCAAATGCCGAATAATTACTTTTGTCTCCCGCACCAACTTCATCAATATCCCAATCTTCGTCTTCAAACATGGCTAGCAAAAAATTTAGACAATGTTTAACTAGAAAACGTCGCCTGCATCGAAAAAATAATAAATGAGATAAAAGTAAATTTGAGCCTATTAGTATTAGTACACAACGGTGTTCATGTTAGACTTAATCGTTACCACCCCTTTTAATCTATTCCTACATAAGGACATTATTGTCCGGCCGTATTTTTTATATCGTAACAATGAAAACTATAAATGCGACGTCATGCCTACCGCCAAAGATTCTGCTTACTGCTAGCGTATAAAAAAACGTGTAGCTGTGCGTAAAAATCTCCGAATATTTCCGAATCTTATGCGAAAAAATGTTTTTGTCATCCTCCGTATACCCTGGTAAATTATATTCGAATAATATATAAATGAATAAAGAATGTAGGTTAAAGGCCCAATAAAAAACGGAACACAGTTAGGTTATTTGATGAGTAGTATTTTATTACTGGCCTTCAATTAAAGCCATGTTTGGTGATAAAGAGGGAGAAACACTTGGATAGCAGTTATAGTGTTGTTACATGCGTGATCTGTTTGAGCTGAACTGATGATTTGGCAGGACTCTTCAAAAATAAATTGCGATTCACAGCATGCAGGAAGTTATAGTAGAGTTTGAGTAGTCAAGTCACCACGTGTGTTTATATCTATCTGACTACTTATACAAGATAACGCCTAGTACATGTCATTTTAATCAACATAATTTACTGGAATCTAAACTTCTCCTTTCACAATGGTTGTAGGTGAAAACTGAATAATTACTGAGAATCTTCCTGGTTATTTTGTCAAATCACCCCCCCCCATCCCAGTAATAGCCACGAGGTTGTAGAACATTTATTTCTATAAACTGTATTTGAGTGTTTGAAACTCAAAAACAACTAAAATAAACAGAATCCCTAACATCCAAAAAAATTGGTTTGTTCCAGCACTGGTGTAAGTAATAATATTTTTTCCCACATCATGCGGAAGTAAGTAACCCATGTGTATGTGCTTTCAATCCCCCGATTTAAGTTACTCCAGTGTAATTGCGCAACATACTGACTACCTTCTTTTGTATTTGCAGAACCGCAGACTTAAAATCTTTCACTGGAGATCTCTCGACTTTGGGTTACTTATTATCCCCGTTGCTTTGTCTGATTGAATGGGAGTTAAATCATCAGATAGCAGGAGTTGTAATACTATTTTCCCACCGTTAAATCTCATATTTATTGAATATATCCAGTAATTTATGACCGTTTTATCTAACTATCTAGGTTGGATTTACCGGGTTAAAAAATGGGATTCAGAATTGAAGCAGAACCTGTGCTGTAGTAGACATTGAAGCAGATAATTCGAAATTTACTAAACTGATTATTGTGTTTTTTGTAACGGTTATGTCTGGTGTTGACCGAAAGGCAAAATGCAAACGAAACTGTCTAGCAGGCATAAAAAATGGATTCGAGTGACGATGGAGATTTCTGAAGGTAATCCTTTTACCCCAGGTCTCACCTGCGTTACGTAAGACCTTGGAGTTTTCAGCCACTGGTTCATTGAAGTTCGAATGGAGCAGTCCCGGGTTACTGATCTATAGACGCTTATAACTGTTAGTTTATGTATTACATTTCATATGTGCTAATTTTAGCGAGATTGTATCATTAGAAGTTCATTTATAAATGTTGATTGTACTTAGCCATCTAGCGGTTGATAGTTTTCACTTCACTTAACGGTTATAAATGATCCAACAGTGACATCTAGCGGTTAAACATTTTTACTTCATCTAACGCTTATGAATGAACTTAGCATTCTTCAATCACGCTAAAATTAGCACCTATGAGACGTAACACATAAACCAACATTCCATAAAATAATTGGGTCGATTTATTTAGATTAACCCCGAAAAAATCTATTTCTAAACTCGAATACCTATTTCAGGACCGCCGTAATGACTGGCCCCGCGTTGAACAACCCTTAATAACTCGCGGACCAGTTGCTGTTCCACCATATATGACACACCAATAAATGTAGAATTTCATAACATTTAAGCCTCATATGCACAGCAAACTAACGGGATCCTCTTTATAAGTTAAGGTTAAGTTACTAGGCTGACCTGAAATAGTCATTCGAATTCGAAATAGATTTTTCCGGGGTTAACCTAATTCAATCAACCCAATTTTTTCAAGGAATGTTAGTTTATGTATTACATTTCATATGTGCTAATTTTAGCGAGATTGGATCAATAGAAGTTTATTTATAAATGTTGATTGTACTTTGCCGTCTAGCGGTTGAAAGTTTTCACTTCACGTAACGGTTATAAATGATCCAACAGTGACATCTAGCGGCTGAAATTTTTACTTCACCTAACGCCTATGAATGAACTTATAATTCTCCAATCACGTTAAAATTAGCACATATAAGCCGTAACACATAAAACCAACATTGCCCCAAATAATTGGGTTGATTGATTTGAGTTAACCACAAAAAATTTATTTGTAAACTCGAATACCTATTTCGGGACCGCCGTAAATGACCGCGTTGAACAACCCTTAATAACTCGCGGAAATGAGTGACCCGGTGTTGAACAACCCTTAATAACTCGCGGACCAATTTCTGTTCCACCATATATGAGACACCAATGAATGTAGAATTCTTTAACGAATCTAAACATATAAGTAGCATATGCACAGCAAACTAACGGAAGCCGTTATCCCCGTTTTAAGTCACTAACCACGAAGTTACTTAACCTTAAATTAAAAAGAGCATAAATGCTCCTGTAGATTTGCTGTGCATATGAGATTTATATGTATGGATTCGCTATGAAAATCTACATTCATTGGCATGTCGTATATAATGGGACGGCAATTGGTCCGCGAGTTATTGAAGTCTGTTCTAAACGGGGTCACTCGTTACGGCCGACCAGAAATAGGTATACGAGTTTCGAAATCGATTTTTCCGTGGTTAACCTGAATTAATAGACCCCATTTTTGCTGGGAATGTTGGTTTATGTATAATGTTCCATATGTGCTAATTTTAGCGTGATTGAATCTTTAAAAGTTCGGTCCTTAACGCTAGGCGAAGTACAAATTTACAACCGCTAGATGGCACTGTTGGATCATTTATAAATGTTAAGTGAAGTAAAAACTTACAACCGCTAGATGGCAAAGTACAATCAACGCTTTTAAATGATGAGGTTAACGTTGAGGTGGGTTGGTGGTTGGTGACTTAACAAGGGGATGAGGGCTCCCGTTAGTTTGCTGTGCATATGAGGCTTATATGTGTAGAATCGTTATGAAAGTCTACTTTTATTGGTGTGTCATATATAGTGGGACGGCAATTGGTCCGCTAGTTATTAAGGGTTGTTCAACGCGGGGTCACTCGTTACTGCCGACCCGAAATAGGTATTCGAGTTTCGAAATAGAATTTTTCGGGGTAAACATGGATCAATCGACCCAAATTTTTTCAGGTAATGTTCGTTCATGTATTATGTCTCATATGTGCTAATTTTAGCGTGATTTGATCATAAGAAGTTTATTTATAAGCGTTTATAGATCAGTAACCCAGGACTGATCCATTTTAACTTCAATAAACATGCGGCTAGAAACTCCGGCTGCTCACGTTCCGCATGTCCAGGGCTGTCGTCAAAGCAGTGCTGTAGCAGACATTGAAGCAAATAATTAGAATTTTATTGACCTGGTTATTGTGTTAACGGTTATGTCTAGTGTTTACCGGAGGGTAAAAAGCAAACGAAACTATCTAGCAGACATATAAAATGGATTCGAGTGACGATGAAATTGCCTGCGATGAAGGAGATTATAAAGGTATTTATTTTACCTCTACGCTTTCATTGTTACTTTGTAAAGGGTATATATTATGACTAGGCGTTTCATGGTAATATAACATATATATTGTTACTAAGGCCTGTTCCCAAGTATTAAAGCTAGCGCGTGGAATGGGGGCGGCATTAGAGGCCCTATTAGGAAATTATTGTGAAAAATCGTTATATACATTATACCTTCTAACAAATGTTAGGTGCCAAGGACGACAATGACCTCCCACACGGTTTGGGAAAAGTCAAGTTCTCTTCCGGAGATGAATTCATTGGTGCATTCGAACATGGCATAAAATGCGGTCCAGGGAAATTTCACTTCTTTGATGACAGGTAGGCATGAAAGCCAAAACATGTAAATTTTTTTCCTGGTCTTAATTTGAATTTTTAACAGCACATTGGAAGGAAATTATGTGGATGGTGAACTACATGGAATAGGGATTTATACCAATGATGATGGAAGTATTACCAAGGTTTGTATTTGTTATATTGTTGGCTAATAGCTATGAACTGACCATGGAAATGAATTGATGTGGATTCAGAATTTAACACTGAAATTACCATCATCTAATTTTTCTCTTACTAACATTTTGAATCACTGCTCTATTTCAGTTTTGCCCATAAATATGTATTAAATATAACGATCGCCTACATTCTTCCTTTTCTTTATTATCCAAGTATGTAATGGAATAATATTCAAACATAGTTTTCCACTACAGTAGTGTATTATTAGTATTTGTATATTAGTTATTTTGCAAGTTAATGAAGTATATCTTTCTCACAGAGCACTTACTGTGAAGGAGTAATGGAAGGACCCTCTTGGGAATATGACCCAGAAGGGAACATCACTTTTCGGGGCCAGTACAGCGAAGGTGTTCGTTGCGGACTGTGCTTTTATTATTTTCCGGTAGGTTCTAGTTTTCCGTTCCTATTGTTTTGTTATTATTTTTGAACATGGACTTGTACAGGGTGGTATTCTTGAAATTGCATTTATTACCTTGGCAGGATGGTGGCTCTCTTATTGGCAATGTCAATGCTTCTGGAGATCTATCGGCCGACAATATTGGTAGGTTCTCTTCAAATTTTCCCTCAGAACAGTTGTTCATCGGAATGAAGGTTTAAGGCGCATTCTTGCTATGTTATGGGTTTAGAACATGGGCTGCATTTATTTATCAGGGTTGAATAACACCCTGCTGTGTTTGTTATGATATTTATGTTAGATATGCTAATTTCAATGGTATAGAATATTGTGATAGCTTCCTTAAAGGTTTAAAATATTTCTCTCACTTCACCTTTCTACTTTTTCATTTTTCACCTTTCTCATTTTAAAAAGTCACTACGAGCAGCTTACAATCATCGTAAAAATGCAGCCTTGGTCCATAGTAATGTATTATTAGCAATATTCTTGTATTTTCGAACAAAAGTAATGAATAAGGTATCGATATGCATATGGCCATATCCATCTTCTACTTGGGCTCTTTGTCTGTTTTTATGTAGGCGTGTTTTTTCATCTAGCATATATCTATCCTGATAGAACTACAGCACTTATTGGATCATTTGAGGAAGGAGACATGATAACTGCAAAAGAAGCAAATGTTACCATTACTGGAGAAAAGGGCGAAGAAATTTCATTTCCAACAGTCAATTCTATATCACCAGGTAACGCTGAGTAATTTTTAGTTTTTATCAGAGTTGTCAGGTCCACTCTTTTTGCATTTCTTTCATCATGTTGTTTTCATAGCAGGAAGAGGATTCTCGAGAGAAAAAATATGAAACAAACTAATACTTGTACTATATTTGCCCATTATTGGTCGTTTTATTGTACAAACTTGAAGTGTTATGTAAACTGCTTGAAATTTTTTTCTGATTTCGTAATAAAAAGTACATTGTTACTTTTTACTGTGATTTTTACGAAAAAAACCTGGCAACACTGCTTTTTATTATCCATAATGAATCTGCGAAATTTCTTTCTAAATTACATTCATATTTAGACCCCGTGTATCGCTTAGATGTGAGTACCGCTCATGTGATTAGCACTCGTCCATTGGTTCCAGACCCATACGAGTCCAAATTGTGAGTGCTTTTTTATGTCCTCACAATGTTAGCCTAGCTATTTAATTGTATATTATTCATATATTAATAGTTTACTTGCATCAACAGAGTATATGCTGCTCCTTCCAAAATTCCAAACGCAGGAGAAGGCTTGTATGCTAAATGCGACGTGGATCAAGATACAGTGATGGCTTTTTACAATGGCGTGAGGCTCAAGCAAGATGAGGTGAGATCAGACTAGCTAATCGATGAAAACGGTTGATTTTATTGATAAGTGTTTTGGTAATATAATTTGCTTTGTTACTAACTGTTCTGTGACTACATATTACATGGTCCTGACATTGTGAAAAGTTACATTTTCTGTGTGTAAATAATATTCCAACTTTTGAGTAGGGTCATTTTATCCAAACACCAACATAGCATGCTGTACATAGCTAAAGAAAATTCAACATTTTTTATGGGAAAAATTATTATGTTATAGACATATATGATGGTATTTTGTTCTTCCAAGTTGAGGTAGAATATAGTAGCAATGGTGAATGATATTGTAATCTGTTTTCAAGGTGGAAAACAGAGATTGGTCACAGAACTCGAATACCATTTCACTCACTGACGACATTGCTATCGACGTACCTGAAGAATACGTGTCAACAGACAACTACTGTGCTTCACTGGGACATAAAGTAAATCATTCGTTCGACCCCAACTGCAGATACGACATGTGAGTGTTTTAATCTATTTTTACTGGTAGTTTTTATAACTGTGCACATATGAACTACAAGTCTTGCATTTAAAACTCGTAGCTCTTGCTTTACAAAAATTGTGACTGCTATACTGTGAGTGTAGAAAAAATCAGGGATAGATTGATATTTACTTGCCTAAACAAAGTTTGGCCTCTGATGTAATACTTTTAAATAAAGTTTGGTGGGAGACATTGTAAATACTGAAATTTGATGAAATTGCTATCAAGTTAGCTAGTTTATTTAGAGTATATGTTGAAGAAATAAATATTTTCTTAAACTATTGAACTTGTATGGTGCTACCTAAAAGATTCAGTCATTCTCATCTATAGGAATTTAGTATACATGGCCCAGTATGATAGTGGACAGGTGCTGTTGTAGTTCTAGAAAAAAAAGAGTGTGTATTGCCAGCTAGCTTTCCTTAGTAATTTTTGATCAGTATTTTGTAATTTAGTGGTTCGTTATTGCACTTTTATCTGATGCCATCTTGGATATTAGCACAAAAAGTATTTGTGTAAGATACTATGATAAGTTTTCACAATATTCACATTTTTTTAAACTCGTGATAGTGACAAAAATATGTTTGATAAAATGAAGCTACTCATCTACTGGGAAAGAACAATACAGACTAGTTGCAGAAAAGAAATGAGGATTTGATATGCAGCGGTATTCTTAGGTGAGATATATTCAGTTATATTAAGTTCACAGGACTTCAAAGTTTTGTATATTGGCATTTCATTTTATAAACAGTACAATTCTGTTTGAGAATTACTGCTCTAGTTGGAAGTTAATGCATTCGCCTCCGCAGAAACCTTTTTGTTTATGAATTATTTTTATTTTTTTTAATTTGCGACTTTTCATGGACGCTGTTTTTCCAACGCTTAGATACCAACATCCACGGTTTGGATTTATTAAATGCGTGCGGACAATACGTGGTGTTTCGGAGGGGGACGAACTGACTGTTCATTACACGTACGAGCATAACGACGGGAATAAAACTCGAGAAGCGGAGGCTCCCGAATGGTATAAATCCCAGCTGAAGGTATTCGGTGTCGACCGAGCCGCCGAGATTTTAGAGAATATGGACGAAGACTATTGTTAAGTGCTATTAAAAATGACTATAG
This sequence comes from Halocynthia roretzi, assembly GCA_013436055.1. NCBI lineage: Eukaryota > Metazoa > Chordata > Ascidiacea > Stolidobranchia > Pyuridae > Halocynthia > Halocynthia roretzi. The sequence continues at coordinate 17,637 of QRAM01000461.1, read as the reverse complement.
TCATATAGTTACAGCATGTCATGCATGAATGTGATCATTGCCTCAATCATCCTCTATTGCCTTAGTATTTCGTGCAACATCCGCAATACCGGCAGGAACTGACTAGTTTTTAGCCTAACATGTTGCCTCAAATCATCTGTGCCTTGCTAGCATTTATCTACTCGTGATAGTAAATGAATTTTTGCTTGTAACGGTGTCGTTCCACTCAGATTTGTACTTGTTAGTTTAAGTTAGATTCAGGGTAATAATCCTTGGTTCAGGTGTCTAGATGGAACTCAATAGATCAGAGCTAACTCATATTTTATAGTTTTGTACACTACAACTGTGAAATTTTTGAAATAGGTAAAATATGGAAATATTTCATTCAAGATCCCAACCAAAATTGTAGTACATTACTAGTCAATAGGGTAGTAATGGCCATCAAATGTTATCTTAACTTTTCTGCCACTTATGTACAAAAAATTGTGACGATTCATGTTAATTCTATTGTATGTATTCATTGCTTTCCTGAATTGAGCACTGAAGGCGGCACTATGCTTCTAGTCTCTGTAATATTGGTTATATACCTCGATTCTGACACTTCAGCGTAAAAGATCGTAACTCAGTTTACAGCAACTATATTGTGTTGGTAAATAGTGTATTTTTATGCTGATAGGTCGCCTTAATCGGCGTGTATTACTTCGGTATCGCATCTACTGCACCCGTCTTGTATCGTAGTTAGATAAGTTAGCATTTTATGTTAAATAGCAATCTCTGCTTCATACGGCACCAGTTAGTTGACAGTGTTGTGGAATCTCGTACTTCGCCCTGGTCAGGTGACTTGTCTTACAAAGATGACGCCGCGATTCGTTTATCGTATTGCTTATGCCACGGCATGTGCCATTCAGGATGGATTTGAAAATCGTAGTAAGGCGGTTTCGGAACAGACGCGAACATACTAGAGTAATCCGTGATGTGAAAATGCGGACCTTCGTTCGGTATTTCCCGCTGAGGCGCCTTTCTAAATGCCTCGATGAGCCGCTCGACCGCGTCTGTTTCTGAAAAATGTACCGAGATTTATTATTTATCAGTCGAAGGCAAAGTCGAACTAGTAAAGTTATGCTTACCCTCTCTTCCGGCTTTTTTCATCCATCGATTACTTGACATAATTAATTCGGGCTTATAAGTTGTAGGAATAGCGCGTACTTGACGCCGTAATGAAGGATGTTGTTTTCGTCTGTTTGCTATTTCCCTTTGCTGGTTACGAATGTCCTTGTGTCGCTTAGAAGCCTCGTCTATTGAATTCAGTAGCAGTTTTCTATCTGTAAAGGGGATTGGTGAAGCTAATAGTATTTTTTTCATTCCAACAATGTTCGATTTTCTTGCTGTTAATTGTACTAAATAGTATTTCTTCTGGTCTCTTTCTGATAACCTAATGTACATGCTACATAGAAAGATGGTTCATTTTACACCCATCACCTTGATCGTTACTAAGCTTCATCCAAGCCTCTGTCGCCTGTCCCGGCACTTCGCCCATCACTGTTGCCATCTTTGTCCTCTTGCTATAGATTTCTGCTGTTCTGGGTCGCTGAGGTGGAGGCTGGTGTCCCATTGCCTTATGAATTTTCTCTTTGTTCTTTTCTATGTATTCATTTAGCCTCTGTTGCCCTGTACCTGTGATTCACATACCATTATTTAGGAAATAGGAAAGGCAGGTGCTTCAATAATTACTTTACCTCCATAGCCATTCTTCGCACCCTGTGATGGCTCGTAGCATCCTTTGATATGTTTCAGTCTTGTGACTAAGAAAACGCTGCAAAGAATTACCCATTGGTTAACTGTGCATAATATCTAATTTTGTACTGTACTTGAATAAAGAATAAACCGCCTACAATACAAGCCTAGATTAAATCTATACCCTGTCATGTTATAGATACTAGTGTTAATTATATCTTGTTTCAGACCCCATTCATACCGTATTTAAGCAGGCGTAGTAATGTTAGCCCTACCTAAACTCGCAAGTATTCAAGTAATTCACTGCTATAAAAGTGTGGATTGAAATTCTGCTCTTACTTCGGTGGGTGAGGCTTGTTTAGTCTAGTTGGCGAACACGGTCTGACACGGTATTGCGTTGGTTGATCTAAAATCTTGCGTGCGTGCAAGCCACTGTAGGTCGTAGCGCTTCTGCTATTTCGCTCCAGCTCGTCCCGCCAGTCATTTCGAGCGTTTTCCTGTACGTTCATATTATTTATTTGTATTCTAAGTTGTTTTAATCGTTAGTGTTACATTTCCGCTGAACCTTGATCATTGCAATTTCTTTGGGATCCATGGGACGCAGCATTTCTCGCAATCTCCGTATGTCTGGCGGTGCGGAAGATGCGCGCATCAACTGCTGATGTCTACTGACCTTGTTGGTCCCTAGCGTGGGTAGGGGATGGGCCATAGCCATTGTTTTTGGATTGTTCGTATGGTGTTATGCCACTAAAGTGAATATCATTGCTTAACTAATAAATTAGTCTGTTTGTTGGTAAACATGCCTTAAGAATCATTCATCTGCTGTGAATGGAACCCTTATGAAATAGTTTTCTAAAACTGTATATCGAAACGCAACATAATACAGCGTTTTGGTATGCTTTCGGCTCATTGGCGTAAAATCTCTATGCCGATCCCTTCTTTATTGTTGACTGTCCACAGACAAATAATAGGCGGTATGACATTTTTGACTGAACTTATAATACTGTAACCTTTTATCCCGCTGTAGCTCTCTCTAATACTTTTTTTGCACCCTTTAAAACTTGACAACCACTTCCCTCAGCAAAGCTTACTTCATCTTTCTCAACTGAAATACTTAACTACTCAACGTAACTGTACTACACCAATCAACAAGTAAAACGATTCGATCGCTTCCCGACTCTACTTCAGAGATGTCGCTCGAATCCAACAACCCTTGAAATATTTCGAATGATTTAAGTCGCTTTGTGTGGAAGTCCTTTACCTATAATGGGGTCAGGTTGCTATGTAAACGATACGAAGGTATAACAAAGAAACGTTACAACAATATCGCTTTTCCTGACGATGATAATTCGTCAATAGAATTCGCTATTATGGATTTATACCACGCCTTCATTCAGGCCCGCGACAAATTTGCAACATTTCAGTAAATGTTTTGGGATATTGTACGCTTTCGCTACCTATTAAGCCTAGCTACACATTCTGACTGGAAGTAGAAATCCTATGTCATCGGAAACGTTGATTGCTTAAGCTTGTGCAAATACCTAGTAACTTTGCATACGGCTGGTTGAAAAGGAGAAGCCTTTTTAACGAGATTTGGCATTTACCCTGCTCCCTCATTCCTTTGTTATCGATGATTTATGATTTTTCGGTGTCTAGAATTTGGTTTTACGACAATATTTACGTTGCCATTAGCGTCGTAAAACTAGCATGAATAAGCATTTACGGAAGGTCGTCAGTAGTAAAATTATGAGATGCGTACTGTGCTTCCCAAAGTTGTTTTATCTAATGAATTCATAGAAATTCATCACAAAAGCAGTACCACGTGTCTACATTTCTTTAATTTTCAGCACTATAAGGTAATATTCAACATAATAAAACATGGGAAGTTATCATACAAGCTAGTGAAAACTGATTGTGTTGCCTGTTAGTGAGAAGGATTAACTTCTGTGAATTTTCTTGGTGCCCTACTTGTAACCGTGTGTGCACCACGTACACAACTAAAAGAGAGAACATTGAGTGAGAATGGCAGTTAGCCAGCAAATAGTTTCAGTGTGTTTCTGTGAAGTTTCCCTCATGATATTCTCTGTTCAACTTGAATAATGCGTACATTTAATTCAAGCATACAACCACATGCGTGACTTGTAATATATACAAACATGAGCAAACACCTTTAAAATTACAGCCATTGGTTTTTAGTTTTCAATAGTTCAATGACAAAAACCTCACCAAAAAAACATTTTTAAGGATGCAAAGTTAAGATTACAGAAATAGGAATGATCGAAAATGATAGAAAATAGCTACAAAACTAAACCGACTACTCTACATTGATCAAACTAATTTTACAGAAACACAATGTTTACAGAACACAATAAAAGATAGATATAAACATCAAACCTAGCAATAATACAAAATTCAATATAACGTATGATAACGGTAATTGTTTCTGCAGGATATTGTTCTTTATTGTTATTGAAGGTTCCGGTATTAATGATGTAAAATTAGTGGAAAGTTAAATATGAATGGAATAGCTACCTTGTAAGATGTCATTCAGCTTTTATACTGGTACTTGAAAATATTATGGTTCATTAGGATAAAATAGTTTCATATACTAATTGTACGACCAAAACTGATAAATGGAAAAGTTATTAACATAAAAAATCCCGTGTATACATATACATATCTTAAAATACACAAAGTTTTGAAATTTATGTATGAATACTAACTTCATATTGATATAGTTGAGTTCCGATTAAATTGTGTGCAGCACAACCAATGTATATGCTAACAAACCCAGAATGGATTAAATAGAGGTTCAATTTGCTGATTTATTTCCCATAGCCATACTAGCCCCGTATGGCATTCCTTGGTGGCAATTCAACAATCTACTTTAATGCCTGCGTGAATTGTTATAAAGAAGGATATTGTAATATAATTAATACTAATTCAGTGCTTGTTGTAAGAAACTTTTGTTACATCATTGCAATATTGATCTTTGATAGTGCATGTAGTTTAGATATATGTATTAAGATATACCATGTTTAATGAGTGTAATGCCATTAGGGTATTACTTTACTCTTTTTGTAATATTACGATAATGCTATTCGGAAATATCCTAAGCCAGGCTGGTAAAATGTAATTCGTAGTTATAGAAACCTTGGAGCAGTAACACAGTGACACAGTTAAACATACACACAACTTGGTTCTCGAGAATGTTTCAGCATAAGGGTAATATCATTCATATTTGAAAATCGACAGATTGTAATACACAGACGAACTCAGTACCAAACACGTATGATAAAATAAATAAAAATTAAGATTTTCAACCACAATACATTGGTCCCAGTACAACTCACAATAAATTCCACTCAGTTTTCTTTTCGTATGATTGTTGGAGTTGTGCACTGGGTATTGAAGAAGACTTTTATTATAAATATTTACTGTATTCATATGTGATTGTTGTATCTGATGGGTAATTTAATATACCTTCTTAGATTATGTGCTATTTCCTGCAATCCAATTCTTAGGAACCCACTGGGATTCGTTTTCCACTGCAAATGCAACCTGTTTAACCTCTGCGAAGGCTCTTTCCAAACCGTCATTAATGACGATGTGGTCAAACAAATCTCCAAAGGTGGATTCCATTTTGTTTCCTCGGCTCACGAGATCTTGTAGCTCCTGTGTCTAAGAGTTTAGCATAACAGTTAATTACCTTTAATGACAGATTGACTTCAAGGTTGTTATGCTTTGGCCTGATATTCGTTTTGTCCATAAGCTGCTATGTGACTAGATTTATAAGTAATTGATTACAATATACACTTATCACCCTACTTATTTTACAGATATTTTACTCTTTAGTCTAAGAAAGAAGTTGAGTAAACTAATGCAATTCGAAATGAATAGATAATCAAAATAATCCCCAAAAAAAGGTTTCCAAATGATAAAAAGAATTCTGACTCGACCACAGCTATTGGTGGTGCCTCATCACCTACTTCAGTAAAAATGCTCTTGGATTAACGAATATTACGAGACATACCATCCAGTTCCGCTACTGAAAACTAATGTGTCGAGTATTTCGAACTAGATTTTAATCAGGTATTCCTACCGAATATGGGACACTCATGTCTCTGTCAATAGTCAGTTTTGATTTGGTTCCCAAGTTTGCTGACCCATCACACATGTTTTCAATGTTTGGCGGTTTGATGTAAATCACGAAGGGCTTGAGTTCACTGGTGCGCAGTACTCTCAGTGCCTGTAAGAGAATTGAATGTTGAAACTTTATTATAAGCATGGCAGTATCTCTATCTCTAGAAAGAATTATACCTGTGGATATGGTGTTAACACACAAACTTGGTGATTTTTGATAACCTCTCTCACTGCCTCTAGACTCGTACCGTACAAATTTCCTTTGTATTCTCCATATTCCAGAAACCTAAACCTCGTATCAGATTAGTATTTCATTCAGTAATTAGTAAACCATTAATTACATCGTACATGTCTTCTCGAATTCCATTCTCCATGAATATCCTCGTAACAAAATGATAATCTTTTGCATCTTCTTCCACTTCTAGTTTGGGTCGTGAAGTGTCTTACACATGATAATTCAACAACTTAATTATAAAGTAATGTCATTAGAGTGATAAGTTTTTACTGTAAAGCCTGCTTACGTGGTACCGGTACTCCGTAGTGAGTTGGGTTCGAATCTATGAGTCTGTCCTTGAGTTCGTTTCTCCCCACGCCCTGCGGACCTACCAAGACGACTGGCCGGAATAAGCGTGCTTCGCGGGGCACTTCAGTAGCAGGAGCAAGTAGGACTACTTCTTCGTAGGCTATAACTGTAGACGGGTCGATTTCTGGGATCACAGGAGCTGTAATGTAATAAGGGGATAGCTTGGTTTGAAGAATGCTATGTTTCATATTGCTGTGGCTGCTTGTAGCATGTCTGTGATGCCATAAATTAATAGCTGTGATACTCTTACTAGTAATATTGTTTAATATTATGGACGCTTTCAAGTAGTATCTATCGGTTTGAAGTAAACCTATCAAGCGCTTGGAACAGATCAGAATATAAGTAAAGCTGGCTCCTCAATATTACAGTTTATCACATTTAAGAGCACGAGTGTGTTGAGAATGTAATTATCCTGTACAAATTATATTACTTTGTAACATTCGTGATTCTGGTGAAGGCGTAGATCGGTCCAACCTTCTGTTTGATCGCCTGAAACTCTGTCGAAGTAGCGTCCCTGTAAGAAAGATTGTAATTGAGAGATAATTAATTATTTCGATTATTTATATGGCGTCGAGGTAAAACATCTATTCCAGATGTCTACAGTACAACAAAAGGGTTGATATTACTTGTACAGGGTTCAAAACTTTGATAGAATAAATTATAAATTTTACTGTTGAAATTAAATAAGTATATCATTTTGAGTTGAACTGCCACTGTACATACATGCGCTTCTTTTCTCCCTTTGGTCTTTGCTTGTTAAGCTAGCGTTGCTGCCTTTGACGGCATTATTATTATGATTCCTAATGACAGCTTGTCTTCTCAGTGTTTCCCTCCTGAAAAGTAAATTTTTACATTGTTCAAATTATCCACTGTTGGCAATATAGTAAACCATTCTCTGAAAAAGTAAACAGGTCTTACCTAGTATGAAGCTTTGCACTAGGTATAAGCCCGGCTCTCTTGCTTACCGGTCGACGCTGGTACGATCCTTCAGATTTTACATCTTTGTTGGAGAAAGTAGCATGAATACCTTCATTAACTAATGCTGCTTGCCACCAAGATTCATCATCTCTATAGTTATACAACAATTTCCCAATTATATTCAGTGGTACTGTTATTTAGTAATACACCACTTCCCCGTTTCACGAATGAATTCCATTTCTGAAACGTTATTCCATTATTCGAAGATTATTGTTATTGGGAGGTAGATGATGGGTAACAATATTATTACAAATATCATCGCCTATTTTGTGTTTACTATTTCATGCAAAATAGTTCACACGGTTCATTATTGTTCGTATAATGTATGGAACACTTCTCTGGGCGTGATGGGAGCTATGGTGTATTATTTGAGTCTTGTGAACTTAATGAAAATAAGGAGAAAAATACTTGTAACTTCGAAAACTCATTGAGCGAATCCTTTTAAATCTCAAGTGGAGTACATACAATATTTGCTATTTATTCAAAAAATACCCTTATCATTACCAAGAGTGCTGGGTCCCGAAGTTGTTATAAGGAATCAATTTTATTGAGTATAATTCAGGCCAATCAATTCAAATTGTATATTCTTCAGTAGTAGTATGGTTGTATATTTGCTTTCTTAAGATTAAAGAATACCAGTTCAGAAACCATTACTATACCTTGAAACAATACGCAGGACATCGTTCTTTTTGAACTTGAGACCAGCCTCGGCGCATGGTATAAGACGGTCAAAGCTAGGATCATAGCTGAACTTTGCCCTCACATACATCTTTATTACAAAAGCATGTCAATACCAATACATGAACTAGCATGGTTAATGTAAACCTCTTATCTTCTATTATTTTAAACCAGTCAAAATATGACTAGAAAGTTTGTACCAGCAAACAAAATTTTAAGTCATTTTCAAGTCAGTTTGCTAAATTTTTATCTATAGTTTTTGTTCACGATCATTTGTTCGTATTGCAGAACTTTCATTTACTCTCAATTACAAAATTACAGAACACACTGTAAAAATATATAAACACATCTAATAGATCAGAAACAAAAACTATGCATCATTCACGATAGTTCCACAGTTTTTCCTTCAGACATGTTCAGTTGACTATTGATTTTCAATCTTTCACTGTCACGCACATTAACAGACTTAAGTTGCTCCCATAATTAATTAATGAAGTCTCTTTGAAGCATTACAGCACCCAGAATCAATAAAATTCTAAAAACATCCCACTACAACTATTACCGGAGGTTCCTCGTCTTCTTTTGACAGTCCCTCTCCCGGTATAAGTCGGAAAGTGAGCGGGCCTCGGAAATCTGCGAGCAGCCTGATGAGATCTTCGGGTTTCTTTCCCTCGACCGGGACCTTGTTTAGTTCGACCAGAATATCATCCACGTGAATTAAACCTGCACAATTAAAAATTGTACGCTTTCTGTAGGTATCAAATAATGATGTTAACAAGGACCAATCCGTCATGACTATGCAGGAAAGTGAGCAAAATATATTATTGAGTTTGAGTAAGTTTAAATGTATTTCACTATTACTCGTTAATGGAAAATAATTTGAGATAAACAGCAATCTATAACTGAGGGCTCTGGTTTTGGATAGAACATACCACTTCTATCTGCAGCACCGCCTTTCAGTATCCGTGCTATCACAATGTTACCAGTCAGTTCATCAAGTGCTATGGTAGCTCCCTGTAGAATGAAATACTTAGATTTGGCTATATCTGTGCAAGTTCATTTGGCTAACAACACACTGCTTGACAATTCGTTCATAAAATTGAATATTGGACTAGTAGGTATTAGCCTACCCACATACATTCAGAGCTGAAATAGTTTTATTGAATAATCAGCTCAGTAACTGATTAGCCAAACAGCAGTAAAACAAACATTACATCATTAAAGTTCATGTGTTTGTTTATGAGTAAATAATACAACTGCTACCTAAGTCGGCTGGAAAATCAATCTATTCTGAAACCATCCAAGAAATTAAATTGTCTTTACAAACCTGATGAGATAACTAAGGCCTTGATCAAAATGAATTTTCAATTACAGGGCACCAAATTTTCGTTGGTAAATTTACTTGTTTGTGAAGTTATAGCAAGTGTGTAGAGAATCAATTCCACACTTTTGCCAATGAGCTGATAAGAGTGCTGTATCAAAATTTCTGTTTTGGTCTTAATTTTGCTGACTAAAACTTTCTCACTATAATTACATTTATTAATACTGCTTAAATGCAAGTAAGTATGCAAGTACTATGAAGTGCAAGATTGCAAATAGCTCAAATATCTATTATTAATTTTGGATAATATCATTTCAATTTCTGTTACGTTCCCTGCTGATTTAAAATGACAATTTGAGAAGATACTGCAATAATTACAGATGCATTTGTCAAAGTATGTATGCTATCATTTTTCACATATGAGAGAGTAATTTGAATTTTCTTACAATGGAATCTGTGTCATGACCTTGGTTATAATTCACCCCTTCACTGGTGACTAAAATTATTGAACATGTTTCTGTTCAAACTTACGCACCAAGGGTTCATCTCCTTTAATCAGACGGACAACCTTCATGGATGCTTCTTCATCTCCCATGAGAGAATCATTCGTATCAGCATCTGGTAACTCAGGCTCGAAGTCTTTGCATGCAACCTTATGAAACATCACACGTTTTATGGCGATTATTAGAAAAAAAGGTTCTTAAAAAAACAGTTATGAAATGAATAAACAGTATATTCAAACCTGGTCATGACACTGTAGTAGAGCCATTATATGCGGCGATCTTCGCAACAGAGCAGATAGTTCGACAAATTCAGGTGTCGGCTGCATTTGAATTCTTGTTACCTATGTAATTGAAGGTTGTTTTTTTGAACCCAATTAGTCTGTTAGTTGAGTAGGAAATGGTTGTCAATTAACCATATTCAATGTAAACTATTACTTTTTACTTATGTAATTGTATTTTATTCGATACCTCGTTAACTATCTGAAGGGAATTTTTGCTAGCAGGCTCCGCGATCTTCTTTTCATTCAATGGTCTCATTTTTTCATGAACCTTTTCAAAACAAACATACATTAGATATCCACCATTGTGATGTAACACCACAATGGCCAACTATTATATATTAATTAATAACTAAAATATTAATTAGTGAATCGAAATTTAATCATTACTGAAGTCTATCAATTTCGATAAATGATTTTCAATCAACTATTAATTCAAGTACATTCTAGCCTTGGATAATACAAAATATCCCAATCAAACATACAAATACGATCACATAGGGATAGAGGCTTTTTAGTTTTGAGTAAAGTATCAGGATAAAGTCAAATTTGTCTGATACCAGGTGGAAAGTGTGGAGTTTGCTGAACTAGAACTTCATGTAAGATAACGTGTGAAACTGAATAGTATTTTTTGTTTCTTTATAAATTATTGTACTATCAACAATACCTTTATCAAAGCTTGCATATTTCGGTCTTGGAAAATATCATTTAGTGGTTCAACGTCATCTCCTTCACCTTGTAGTCGATTGTGTAATTTTTTGATAGTGTTCAATACGTTCTCCAAACCGTCGTCTTTATGAGAAACGCTCTTATTGTGTTCTGACAATCCTGTATAGATGACTAACACTATTCAAAGCACACTGCTGTGCCAAAACTAGAAAAGTATCACAACTTACCCTCGGTCAGCGTATTACTTCCAACCATATCTTTCACTGGCATCTGGTTTCAAATTTATCTCCGAAGGGAGAAGCTGTTGTAAATATGGTTCGCACTAAACTCGGTTTCAATCGAATTTACATCGAACACAATCTTCCTAATCGCTTTCTGTGCCTGAAAGAGTGTGGCTAGCCACTTCCTGGCGTAAAATCTCTCTGATAATACAAATAATTCAGAGAATAATATGAGTTTTGTGACAAGACTTTCTAATTTCGCACAAATAAAAAATAGAATACTGACTGGGCTGTGTCCACTTGAGGGGATTAACGGAGCTCGAAGGTGAAAGGTCGTAGGTTAAACACGTTTTTCGTAAACAAGTACCTGTACTGCGGTGCACTATTTGGTTTACCAGGGACAATCCTGCTTCACGTATGATGTGAAATAATTACCGGGAAGCCCCATTTACTGAAATGATCTAGCTAGGCGCTCTCGTGGTATTTTCACCGACAGATATTGCGCCGTTAGTGGTAGGCAACCAGGTGCTTTTCCATTCGAGAAGGGCTTAGGAATTTTTTAATTAATGTAATTTAATGGTAAATACTGTATCAAGAATATCATGTGATATAAGTACACTTGCGTATTGGAAGTAGTATCTCTTTTGCGGCAATTATCTTTCAAATAAATTTTGCAATTATGACGGATGTTTTTGAAGATGATGAGTTTGGAGGATTCGAGAGTGCAGATCTGCATTCGGTTCCTGTAGAATCTTGTGTGACCGAAGTACCTTCTATACCCACAGTTGCAGAAGCCCAGCCAACTTCGCCAGGTAATGTGGGATCTGGTAAAGAAGGCATTCTCTCCTGGATTATGGCAAACTCCCCCAAGCTACATCCAACTTCCTTAGGTATGTATTGGATAGAGCTTGGTATTGGAAATTATTCGAGTTTTGTTCTAATTGCATTGCAACTAAAATTTTATCTGATGAAATCTTTTATTGTGTGTAGTTTCAGATGAGGGAAATTCTGATGCACAGAACGATCCTTTATCAGTGTTGGATTCTATTGTTGAAAAAGATGTAAGAAATAATCCTTTATGTACAGTAAAGAATACGAAAAAGTAACATACAGTGACGTCCTTGTTACTATGAACTAGCATGAATAAAGTTTTCTCTTCTTTTCCAGGTGATTACTACTATTAAAAGGTTAGTTGTAGTTATATGTATATATTGCAATCAAATACTCGTCTTCTTATGTCTTTCCGTGTTTTTTTTTATAATCCTTGCGCTGTACTGCATATAACTAAAGAACTTAGTTCATTGAGGATGGTAGAATACTTGTTAAATACGTTTACTCAATATTATAGTGCAGTTGAAACAAATACTATGAAATCTACAGCAGGAGGTTGGTATGAAGCTGAGGCCACTATTGAACAAAAACAAGGTATACAAATATTACTGTATTGTAAGAGTCCCCAACCTTGTTGCACCATCGACAACTTTTATCCTTGACCCTTAGTTTAATGTTAACAACTCAAAAAAAAAATTCCATTCTCCATCTTCAAATATCTTTTTTCAGAACCCTCATCTGGAAATCCTTTCATCAGGTCATCTGAAGATCCAACCGGAGATAGCTCCAAAGTTATTCCCAATTCATTTGATGATCTCTTTGCTAACTACAGTAAGAAATCCTCGGACGAATCTGTTTATGACCAAAATGAGAAGCCTGGATCATTGAAAGAGGATAATTCAGGCAAGCTAACTCAGTCTGCAGAATTGATGGAAAGCATTACTGCTGTAAAGGCAGCAGCAGTCCTAGGTTAGTAGTGCATATTATGTTTCTCTGTATTCAAGCTCTTAAGACTTGGTAGATGTATTACTATTGAGAGGCCTGAATACTCAGCATAATGACGGAGGGCTCAGATTATTCGCTAGATAAAGGTGGAACAAAGGTTTGATAAATTTTTTTAAAGAAATTGAAACAGAGAAAAATGCTAATGAGCATGCACTTCAAGAATTGCAAGCAAGGTTGGATGCTGCTATTGTTGTAAAGGAGCAGACAGAAAAGGTAATCAATCGAATAACATTTACTTATCTCCTATTGGTATAAAACCACTGTAGAACATAACAATTATGATCTCAGACTCGACTTATTTTGCATCTTTTTGTCTCTAATTTTACGATATATATGGTATACAAAACTGGTAATGATAATGTGATATTCTTTCCATTCTATTCAGTCGTTCGAAAAACTTCAAGTGGAATTGAAAGAAATGACTTCCAATGTGAGAGAGGATATTGAGGAAAGGAGATTGAAACATGAAAATGAAATGGAGGAGGTTAGGAAGCAACACCAAGAAGAAATGAAGATTCTTCAAAAAACATCGGAGGAGGTGAGCTTAGTTAGGTTTGACAAAGGCAGAGGGGAGACAATGTTTGACGCATGAATTCGTCAGATAGCCTAGATAGACTGAATTCAAATTTCAATCTCATCTGCTGGCACTTAGAGTGGAGTCGAACCAAAAAACTGAAGTGTACCATGCTAAATAACAATAAACAATTATGTGTAAGTAATAAATTCAACTTTGCGGCATTTTTCAACAATACTATTTGGAGAAGGGGCCAAAGCATGTGAAAAGTTGAATACCCTCGGGAATAATGTAAATTCTGTGCCTGCGGTACCGAGGCTGAGGGTTAATGATGGCAATATAATTGAAAGGTAGTATAAATTTTCCGAGCTAACAACTAACATCTTTTTTAAGACAGTGAAAACTATATCACAACAGTACAAAGAATTATGGAAAATGTTTGAAGAAGAACAGCAAATCAATCAGGATATGAGTGCAAACAGAATAGTTGAAAAATGTGTTGAAATTATGCAACTGCAGGTATGTGTAGGTATCTAGCTAGCCATTTCACTAAATAATTCCGACTGTAGCATGTGTTGTACTCCAGCATATGGCGTTGATGCAAGAATTTGATCATACAAGGATCAAACAAGAAGAGGAAGTAAAACAAATTCTTGATGAGGAAAGAAAAAAAATGGGGGAAGAAATAAGCATTAGGGTCTGTGAAGAAAAGGAAAAAATTCAAAAGGAAATGAACGATCATTTGAAGGTAGGTTGGACACATGTTAAATTAAAGGGTTTACAATTTAAAATCAAGGTCAAATACAAATTTATGTTTTAACACCCACTCCATGTCACTTTTCCTTGCATATATAGAAACTTATGTTTGTATTCTGACTCTCGTTGTCCATTGGTTGTAAGATGTATGATTTCAACTAAGGACAATGACATCAGTTTAAGAATTTTTACCTCAAACTTAGTTCGTAATAATGGAAGAATATGATAAATTTATTGGATAATGCATTTGGTATTTTAGATATGATCATTATTTTATGCTCATTCCCAGGAGGTGTTGTCAAAAGAAGTGAAATGCCTAGAGGAGATTCACAGAACAACATTGAAAGAAAGTATGTCTGCTGAACACAAACGCTTCGATGTATGATGCTTTTTTTATTGCAAGTTGTGAATCTTAGGTTTCCTACAGAAGGGAAATTGGTAATTCAAGACTTTGGAGTTGGCTGATTTTTTAAACAAGTATTTCAATAATTAAGGAGCTCCTCAAATCAACGTTGCAGTGCGAGAGAGATAAGTTCACCGATGCTATTCGAGATGCTGTGAGCAATGCGCAAGGCGAAGCTGAAAAATCTTTTGCTCAAAGGAGAGAGGTATGGTTAGTTTCCTGAGCTGAGCTTTTTAGATGTAACCCATTATGAATGTTTCCCTCGGAATTGTATAAAATAAATTATGTGGCCCCGGCTGTATATAATACGAAAACCTTCGTCTTCTTATATCAGTTGCAATGGTAAATTTGATTGCTCAAGGAAAAGTATAATTGGTGTGCTTTTAGACAGACATTCACAAATATAATATGAATGGGTTTTGAATATTATTTCAAGTATGACTCTCAAGAAATTCAATCACTCTTGCTTTAAGCTTTTTTGGGAGATATATCTCTACCGGTTACAGGTGGGAGAACGGCGCTCAAGAAAGCACACAACAGCACTGAAAATCTTTTTGACGTCCGCGTTGGAACAGGTTGATAACTTACTTCCTGGTAATGAGGAGGACTCGTAAGAAATCTGTTGGAGACTACTTTGATCTCCAGAAAAAGTATTTTATTATGTGCCTTATAAACCAATTTAATATGATAACGATGGTATCTAAGGCTCTAAGACCAAGTGAAGTTACAGTTACTGGTGTATGCTAGAAGCTCAATTGGCAAAGTCGTCTTCTACTTATTTTATATCTTCTTTCTTTCTTGACTTTGATTACTCTATGGGTTGGCTATCTTCATGGACTTTCTTTTTCATGAACTCTATCATGTAATGCTCGAAAATTTTAGAATTCCAATAATCTGTTATTTCATTTATTTATGTGCATATATTGCTGTGTTGGATTACACCTAAACTAAATCTGTGTAATTAGTGTTTGAATACTCTGTCTTTTAGTAAAGGCAGCATGTTTATAGGTCTTTATTAAAGGAAAGATCTTTTTCTTAGTGGTCTTATACAAATTTTTGGTTTGTACCTTATGCACTTAGTGAAGTTTCTCCTCAGTCAAAATGTCAATTCCTTACATTAAATCACAAAGTCAATAAATACGCTTATGGCTAATTGAGAATTTAAAATAAAGAGCTTAGGGATCGTGTAAAATCTTGTAGAAAGATGATAGAGAACGAAAGGAGGAGCTGTTACTTATGGATATAATTGTGCCCTAGTGGTCATTCAAGTTATAACGATCTGTATGCATCAAACCACACGTCATGTTGTAGGCGTCTGATGTTTTTAGTTTATTGTTTTTGGGTGTTACACGCTTACAAATACACTCTCGCTGACAGAGAGGACGACTCGTCCGATCCGCGTCAGACAGGTTACGTAAAACTCAACTGTACGGTATATATCAATAACTCGTCTCATATACAGTATTTATTACAATGTTATACCACCAATCACAGGTATTGGTGTATACAATTCAAATCTCCACAAGTATTGAAATCACAATTGTATTATTACAAAGTGATCAACGGTCATTTAATCACCAAGACAATATATTACGATGCTGCTTACAAGCATACCATTCTCCCCTCTAGTTACATGAAACGATATTCAGTCCCTCTACACTCCACGTCTCTCACGAGACTCTACATTTTCTCTATTTCTTTCCCACTTAGCTTATCTCTATATTCGATATGGAAACTCTAAAGTTTAGAGTCTAAACAATAATATTTTTCACCGTTAGTTTTAGGGAGTGATATTCTGGTTCTCACATATTTTCACTTAAACGTTCAATCGTTATCGTTGTTGTTTCCAACTACCATCGTTGTTATTTTCCACTTAAACGTTCAGTTGTTATTCATACAATTCTATTCCCTATAATGTGACCTGAACAATGATGCCTCTTTATAATACATGCTCGCATGAATTTGTATTTGTTTATTAACATCCTACTGGCTTTTAAGTACATATATAATTGAACTGCGGAGCCTTGTATTTGCCATTAGCGACAGGCCCCGCACAAGCTTAATCCGTCCTTCATATCACGTGTAATTAAACTGTCTGTTGGTGTGATTAAACTAAGCACCTTTTCTGTGTCATGAAATCGCATGATTCTGTCAGTAAAAAGAGGAGGCAATGCGTTCGAGGCGGAAATGACCCAAAAATCACCATTATTCGTAGGTATCCACGTCCGTCGTCGTCATCATCTCTGGCCCACCTAGAAACCTAAATAGACAACCTGAACACATATGCGCATCGATGCAGCTCACCTACATTAAATCGTATAAATAGCTTGCGCTGAGCGTAACTTCCATAACCACCTTCGATTGCATTGAACCGATACAGTTACTAGAGGAGCGAAGATCCAATAGAAAGAAGAATACGATGACGATGATGGTATCTGGTCGAACATACGGCATACTTTTAGTCACTGCTCTATGCCTCAGCATTGCATATGGTTAGTTGTTTGATTGTAGACGTTTAGGAATAATGAGTGGGCTAATTTATAAATATAACGAAGGTAACGAGTCTGATAGGAAAAATACGAATTGCTTTTCGATTGAAACTTTAATAATTCCGTTGTTATTTACAGGACAAAATGAATGCCTACAAAACAACAGACAAGATTGCTATCCAGCTCCCGTCAATAATGCCAATATGAACCAATGTATTGCTGACGGTTGTATTTGGTGCAGCAATGTTACTTCTGGTCCTGTTTGCGTACAAGGTGAGATATAAAATTGAGATAGAATTGAAGTGAATTATGTCCATTGCACACAATGATGGCAGATCTGTAAAAACTTCACATTTACATATCTTCATAGCTGCTGTCTGCTCATCAAATATAACAAAGTACGATTGCTTCGCCACACCGACAAATAATGCCAATGCCGCGGTTTGCCAAGGATTTGGTTGTCTATGGTGTCCAACCTCCGATATTAAATGCATTTTCAGTAAGTGTTATTAAAACTCCCACGCAATTTGGTTTCTTCAGCATCAGAATTTG